>NW_027019698.1:8348487-8585229 GCF_013076305.1 Rhopilema esculentum | reverse complement strand
CTATGATGATGAGATTAAAAAAGGTATATGGGCACGTACAAAAGCGCTGTAGAATACACTGTAGAGATCTACTTGTATGTGTTTTGGGGTCACAAGGGGAAAAGTCCCACTTCGTCAAGGTTGGTTTGTCCAGCTCTGAAAATACTTCCTATTATATTAAATTACTCTGTGCTTATGAAATGTAAAGTGAAGTCTTTCTTATCATTAAGTTATCACCTCATTTGCCTCAAACAAGATGCTGTTTTTAATTAAAGTCGCCGAATGAAGATCATCACGCAATATAAAATCATTACTAAAGCGAGTTTCATTTAGCCGATGTTCACCAGTATTTAATTATTTGCAAGAACACATAACTATAACAATTCATCGTCAGAAATCAATTATTGAAATGCGTCTTCGTCTGTCGTCTTGTTCTCAGAAAACGAAACTTGTGAAGCAACGTAGAACTGTTTTTTACTATACATCAAATACTTCTAAACAGCGCCTACACTGCTAAAGCATTACACGAAATTAGCCAGCAGCAGTTATTATTGAAACCATTAAATATATTAAAAAACAACATACAGATGTGTTATTCAACAACTATGGCTGATTAACCAAAACAGCAATTTTATCTGTAGATATCAAAACCCATGCTATGAATTAAATTTTTAAGCCTAAATACCGAATCAAGTATTTAAATAATCATCTACTTATATGTTTTATATTTAGTTCTTAATTATCTCTAATTAAATGAAGATAACGATGAGACACTAATAAGGGTTTTACAAAATAAAACTTGGCAAGAAGGCGAAAATAAGGCATAAATCATCCCCTTCAAAGATGCTTAGCACTTTTGAGCTTTAAAAATGCGTCTGAAAATGCAAAAAGCTACATGGTTCAGCTATAACCGCTAGATTCTTGCTTAAAACTCTTAATTTGGAAACAGAATCAGCCATACTCAGCGTCAAACCCTTCTTATCTAGTTCACGCAATGGAGCTTGGAAGATTGAATTCAAATTTCTTTCAGGGGCACTCCTCTGGGCAGTGTCCAGAACAGTAATCATCATTCCTCCAGATAAGTAAAATTTTGAAACCTTTTATCCAAACAATAGAAATATGGCGTGTTCTGGACATAACAAATGCAATTATTTTGTTTCCATTGACTTTCCTATGATTGTTGGCCGCGGTGCAGCTAACCTTTTTTACTGTGCTAGGTAGAAAAAAACCAAGACATTGCTCTGAAGATTTATTGCAGACAGAATGTCTTTCGTGACTTCAGTGCTATCAGCCATCGATATTAACATCAGGTTCACCCTTATTAAAATTTGAATGCTTAAAGAGCCATAAACGCAAAGAAATTGGCATCGCCAAAAACACTTTTCGTCGTTCTAGTTTGTTATGTGAACAGCAAAGACTATCACAAATAGGCTCAATGTTGTCTTGAATACAGGAAGGGGTTCTAATTTAGGCACAGAATTTAGGGGAAGAAAGTTGAAGCGAGCAAGAGTATGAGTGCCTGCAAGCGGGTCGTCTGGAGGCCGATGCCGGAAGACTTGAACGAAGGCGTGATTGCGTCACGATCGATGAAAATTGAAAACAAACCAATTTTGAACGAACATGGCACAGAAAGGATGAAAGAGGAAAAAACGTTTTCTATTCTGGACAAGCTCTCACTAGTAAGGGTTAGCAAGTAGTATAATTCTATCATACATGGTTTGAATGCAATTTTTATAACGGGAAAGTTAGCATCTAATACCTAGTAGGCGTAGAAGAGGTTGGTTGGGAGCGGTTCGAAACTTTATTTTTGACTGATTTAATTCTTTCTTGGTTATATCAACCTTTTTAATTTCATCGACGTGAGCAGCCATTATCGTTAGGCAGAAGCTTGCCTTGTACCGAGAAATCCCCATCGACCGAGAGCTTTCTCAATTACTTTCGAATTTCACATGATCAATCAATTTCTGTTGATGACCATCGGACCGTAGAAACACTAGGTTACCAAAAATTCAGTCGTACTGGTTTCTCTCCCTTGTTTCTCGCAACATGTATGTGATACAAAGCATTTAAAACCATTTTTCGGTAGAACTTTTATCCCCACTTCATATGGCCAAAGTCTTTTTGCAACTTTCGGGGGTCGAAATTTGAGTTGGTGCCTCTTTAAGGTCTAATGACAAAAGAAACTATGCACAGTTGGTGATTCGAATTTTAAACTAGCCAGGTAAGAATCCTCATAGCAGAACCTAGATCCGTTTTGTCTTACCGCAATCCTCCTACATTCACCAGGTTTTGTACAGACATAACTTCTGCAAAACGTCGAAAGAAATTTCCCATGTCTTTAAAACAGCTTCAGATCAAGATGGCTGGCGCTGGACGATATTAACAAGATTTACGCCTCTTGTTTACGGTATACGTGCAACTAAAACTTACCAGTCCTCCTTGATTCGTTATTTTGCAGTACGACCCGACCAAAACGTTACCAGCTATCGTCTGTCGGAATACTTCTACTTTCAGTGTGTCGGCCAAAATTTCTTCTGTTTCCTAAAGACATAAAAACTGATCAATTCAAAAACCTTGAACACTGAGCATAGTTTAAAAAGGTTAGAGCGTATTTGCATCCCGCTTGTATAATAAAGACCTATTTGACTAGTTTTTATGACTTTTTAAAGCAAGCTAACATTTCTTAGGTCAACCCTACGCTTACAACGTAAGCATCTCCAAGCACTTGTCATATTGTAATTTATTACAAAATAAGTAATCTTGTGCAGAATTACTGTGAAAATTTACCTCGATGTTATTCAAAAAAGATGACTAGCTTGGCTTTGAATAATTTGAATATGTCAAAATGTTATGATTTTTAAATGACGTCTTCAAAATCGCATGGTACTGTAAGACATTCATATGACATCAAAGAAGCAGGCTAACTGAATATATTGACATACAAATGTAATACCTGTTATGAATATATTGACATAAAAATACCTGGTATGACAATATTTATATAGGTTTGCCATTATTAATTTTTAAGCCGATCAAAACTCTTTATCTATATGACGTTGTTGTAGATTAACTTTCTGTATGAGCTGTATTGACAGAAAGCTAGGAAAATTATCTCCAGACGATTTATGGTTGATCAATAAATCCTTTACTACGAAAAATTGCATGTAAAACTCAAGCCCCATGACAGGTATTTCCAAGAAGCTGAAAAATAATTGATGACTTGACTCCAATTGAAGTAGAACCCCCAGGCTTACGAAATTGGAAAGAAGATAGCTAATTGTTCATTCACAAGATGCAATCTTTCCAGTACATAATCCATTTCCACAATTCATCCTTATTATTTTACCATTTTGAGCATTTGAGGAAACTACAGGGTGTAGAGGTTCTGAGGGGGTTTAGTGGAGTGTGATTCTAACCCTCCATTCTTAAACTTTAAGTTAAACACTCAGTTTGCTGGGCTTTGAGAAATTTTTCTTCTAAATGTAAGATTTCTAACAGCTAGACTCATGAAATGCCCACCAATGGCAGTGGTGGTTTTAACGGGGGTCATGGCTCCAGTTCCTGCGCTTATGGTAGACAAAAGGGGCCCCACACCTAAGAAAAAAGATAGACATTGTAAAGAACAAAGGCCCCTTAGATGTTCTTGGCTCCGCGACCCACAGTTCCAAAAACCGCCACTGCCCAGAGATGTGGTACTATGAAAAGTACAATTGGGGCTCTCAAGCAAAAAGTTGCATAAAACAAAAATAGAAATTTGCAAATCAACAAGGAGCACTCAACCACTGCCAATGATCTGTGCACTGAACCCTTGCCCAAGGTGCAGAGGTGTAAAAATTTTCAGAGGATGGTCTCCTGAAGCCCTTGTCTTGGTATTCTACCATGTTTCCCCTTCAATGTTGGAGTTCTGGCTATTTCATTGTATTATTGATCTTTTTAATCTACCATAATTGCATAATTTTACAAAATTTTGTCAAATCAAAATTCAATTTCACAGGGCAAAAGTCTCCTACAACCCCAAAGATAAAAAATGGGATTTTCACGCAGAATTCTTTATATTTGTAAAATATACCTTTGTTATTCTAGCAATGATTCATATAAGCATGGTCTACTCTAGCGTCTCTAATAGACGGGCCCCCGTGTATCAATTTCAGAAGAATTTGCCCTCCCCCCGTCGCTAATTAGCACCCCCTTCTATTAAATTTTACAAATCTGTCATGACCAGAACACGCAATTTTCATTTGTCAATAATTCCCCTTGTTATGTTATGTAGTTATTTTTTAATTGTCATAATTCCCCTTGTTTTGTTTGTCTATCTTTATCTCTAACCATCTATCCATTATCAAGTACCCAGTGTCGCCATCCTACTAATTCTATTGCCGTTTATTCAAAAGATTTACCAACATCCTTCCTTCTATTAGCTCCCCTTTGCTATTGAAATTTGCTAATATTTTATTGAAAATTGACCAACCTGGACAGCCCCCTTCTAATAGCAACCCCTTCTATTAAAAACTGGCCGACATGAACATCCCTTTCTATTAGCACCCCCCTTCTATTGAAAACTGGCCGTGATGAACACCCCACTTTTATTACATCCCCCTTCTATTAGAGACACTAGAGTATATCATTTGAATTTATCTTTGTGTTTCTTCAAATGAATATGAACCTTAAATGCTATTTGCTATAGTGACAGAGGTTGCCTTTCTCAATTTCTTTTTTACCCTTTTAAATATCTATTATCTAAATACCTAAATGCCTCTGAGTGTGCAAGGTAGTGATATCTATTTATCCCTGTCAACATTATTATTTTAGGCATAAAAAGGTACCAAATTCTTTCATGGATCAGCAGAAATATTGGACAATGCTAGAAGTAGGTTGGAGACAGTGGCGGCGCCAGCTACTGCCGAGTGGGAGGGTAATGGGCGTAGCCAGTGAGACCACGCCCTAATCGCCTCGTTTCAGTGCATTGTACCAGTTCAAATTTCCTTAGGAAATATGACCTAGTGCTTTTTAACCCGTTTTTAAACGAAATATGTAGACCATGTTTCGAAAAAAGTGGAGGGGGTAATTACCCCCCCCCATACCACCCCCTGGCGCCGCCACTGGTTGGAGATTCCATGTATCCTGTTATCTGGCCATTGGCCACTGGCTTTGGGGGAGTGATAACTTGCCCCCATTTTCCCCTGAAAGTGCTACCACAAAGACCTCAACAAATTGTTCAAAAAGACAACTGTTTTTGTATGAAAATGTTTACAAACGAGACTATTTTTAAAATAATCTTAAGTTAATAGATAATTTGGTTGCTATCTATATATAGTTTGCAAATCCACTGTTATTATTTCAAACTAGTAGTGACAAATTGAAATTTTCAGTACTAAATATTTTCTAGCAACTTTGCAATAGATTATTGCTTCATGATACTTTTATAAGAAATTTTCAAGTGCAACTGAAATTGTGAATTTGCTAGTTAGTTCATTGGTATTTATAAATACAATTCAATAATACCAACATGCATTGGTTATTCATTGATATAGCAGGTTAAAATTCTGACAGCTTCAAGGAGCTGACAAGGCCTCTGCCTAAGTTTTAAGATTAAATACAAAAAAATATATTTACACAAGTTTATTGGAAAAGTTTAAATATTAATATCATCTCAAATCCTTTACTTTCTTTGTTTGAGAACAAGTTTATAGTTAAAAGTTTTCTGACTATGACTATGGTTGGTTGTTTAGTCTTGTCTTGAAAGTTTGTATACTTCCATGTCCTTGATTGTCCTGGTTTTTGTCCAATAATTCATGATGATATAAAGCTCTTCACCCTAATGAATCTACTGTATAAATTCATACAGCTTTGATTCCTGGTATTGGTACTGGTTTTGTTTTGGTCCTCCCTCCTGAATAAATTTTTGTGATTGCTTTTTTACCTGTTGCACTGAAGGTAGAGCTGATGAAAATAAGTGAATCTTCTCTTTAAAAACAGGAAACTGACCTGTCAATACAGACTGCATCAAACTCCATGGCAGTCTGTCAACATCCTCATGTTTCTGTCTTGTTGGCCTAATTTGACAATTTGACTGCTCTTTCAGATAGATTTGGCAATAAGATACTTCATACTCGATCAAAATATCAAGACTGGTCATCAATATTTGTCTCTTTAAATTGATTTCAGATAAAAGTTTGGCATTCTAATAAGCATGCCGCTGCTGGGCTCTTTCTGCCATTTTGCTAGGTTCTCATTGTACCTTTGGACATTTGATGATACTTGCCGTGCAAATACCAAGGCAGACAATGTTTGTGATGCAATCCGAAATGCTCCGATAACGCGATTAAAAAACAATTCAACTCAATGACCAAATTTACAAACGCTTTTAACTACAAAACTGTTAGCGATATGAAGAAATTAATAGCAGCTTCATTTTCAGAAGGTCTGATTACATTGTGTTCTGAAATAAGAATTTTGGGCTGGAGTGCCCCTTTAAGATGGAGTGCCCCTTCAGCTTATAACTGAAGTAAAGCCTCACAATACTTCAATGGCTTACCACAGTGGCATAAATTATGGGAAGCTTGGGGAATGTAGTGATTCCCCAACCCCTTTCTCTCTCTATTCATTTTATCTTGAAAACTTTATCTCAGAAATAAGATATTTGGAACTTGAAAGTACACTAACGTTAAAAAAGTATTAGGATAAACTTCCAAATTTCATAGACATTTTATGCAACAAATTTGGATAGATTTTTTTAAAATCTTTCTCATTAAATAAGTACAGCAGATATTTCCATGAAACTTTCACAAGACATTGCTGATTTTTCAAAGCATTTTATGTATGCCAAACAATTAAAAAAACATCGACCATAAAATTTCTATAGGCCTTAAGACAAAAACCTGGAGGCTTTTGAAATTCAAGAACTGAGAAGCGCTTAGAAATTGCTCTCTACTAAAATAAAGCAAATTGATTTTGTGAAATTGCATCAATTGTCGGCTGCTAATTGAGTGCAGCTTTCCTGGTGTGTAAAAAGATTTTCTGTACAAGATCAGTAAAAAATTTACCAAGGGATGGCAGACCAAAGAAGTTTACCACGCCGTTGGACAAAAGGTCTTTACTGAGGGAAATGCGAAGTAATAGGTTTGAATCCTTACTAGAAATTATGTTGTCATGTAAAAGAAGCTAAATATTGGAACATAAGCAAAAACTATAAAAATCATGAAAAATACCAATTTTCCAGCTTTATAGGAAGAAAATGCTCTCTCATAACAAAATTGCCAACGAATAGAATGGCTTCTCCTTGAATGTTACACAGTTTTAAAAGTGACTCGAGTAAATGCAATAATTTAATAAAATTGAAGTGTTTTTGTTGATGTAGCAAACTATATTTGAAGCCTCAAATTTTGATTTTCTAATTTCTTTTATAAATTTCTTTGCTATGGAAACAAGAAATTAAAAAGTTGAATTTGTTTGGACATCTCTAGAATTTTGTGAAGGTCATGTGACTTTGCCGCTATTAGGCCATTCAACCCTTATGCATATTTTGTTGTTATATTCAGGAAAATCCTGTGTTTTCAAGGTTATACTTTATAAGTTGAAGCATTTTCTTAACTTTTTATTCCACTTTGGGGATACGTAGGCCTAGATTATTTGGAGAAAGACTGCCCAAATCTGAAAAAGTTTTTGTTGCAAAATTGAATCCAACGCAACGCCATAATTCGTTTATCGAATTTGTCCCAATATTTTTTAAATGGAAGTGTAGAAAAGTTACTAATAAAAAGCAAATTACCTTAATTAGTTATAATTAATGAAAAGCAAAAACGTAAACTTGATATTCTCATAAGCTTAGCTGTATTTGCTTCAATAAGGTAGATTATACCTTGGGTGGTCCTTTAGAACACAAAATGGTTAAACCACAAAATAAATACTGACCTTGTCAATATCCGGATGTACTAAAGCCACATAGTCATTACAAACTACAACATTTCCAAGAGCTGACAGCCTTTCTTCCACTCTTTGGACCTGTACACTTTCTGGAAGGGAATTTCTTATGTGCTGAAGTTCCTAAAAGATAAAGCAGTTTTATAAATAAGAGAAAAGAATTCCTTAGAAAAAAATGGTTCAGATAATTCTAGGGACACTCTACTATGAAAATACAAAAATAGCCCATATTCGGTAGTAACAAAATATGTTTACAATGATTTTTTTATGGAGAATAATAGAAAAGGGATGTACTTAGGGCTACATGTCACAAGGAAAATGAAATTAAGTGGTTCAAATCTTTTTTCTGTTTTATTCTTGATCAGTGAGAATTGTACTTTAACATTTTAATAATATTTTAAAAATTTTTTAGGCTTTGAAGTTCTCCTTCAAATTTTGTACAATGATTTGCAGGAAGTAAGAAACCCAGAGACTGCAAAATGGCAATTTATACTTGGCATCAATTTGTCAACAAGATACTGCCAACAATGACAATACTGTATATTCTATGCATCAAAAGTAGATTAATTGCATTGGTATTGGGTAATATGGGCTAAACAGGAAATTTAAGGATTAAAAACAAAAACAAAATACCTGATCAGTTGTCGTGTTTGGAAGAATGAGACCATGTCTGTTTCCTTGAGATATAAAAATAAAGGATCAAACCATTTTTGAAAATTAATACAATTATTACAATACAAATTAATACCTGGGGACCAAGTGTCTGACACTGGCCATAAATTTGATAAACTATTTATCAACCTATCATTTAAACACCATGCCATTAATCTATCAAAACTGTTTGTAACATCCTGCTTTCCTGGGCTTAGTTTCCAAATGAAAAATTGCCAAGTTATGATGTTTAGAAATAAATATGGTGTCTGATAGCTAAAATTACCCTGCATTGATAACTCTTGATTGATTTATAGTAAAAAATGCATATTTGGCAGCAAAAGGTTGCATTGGGGGCCTGCTGGATGTACACTATCAGGGCAAAAATATTGCAACTCCTGTCAAGGTGATTAATGATGGATCACGGAATAACTTTTGTTGTTGTCTGATTAAGCTATTGTTTAATCAGCCAATGGCCTGCAAATAAAGCGAAGTATATAGCAGCAATTCAAGTAACTTGTAAATAAACAAACATTTCGTGTAGGTGTTTCTGGCTTTGATAAGTGTGGAAAATTGCTTTGGAATTTATGCACAAAATTTGTTGATGGAATGCACTGGGATTCTCCTGCATCCTCCATAAACTCTCTAAGTTATTTCTTGTTTGGATCTTAGAGAACCTTACGGACTTCAAATCAGATCATTTTCATTGGCAACAAGAAATTTTCGCTTATTTTAAGGTTAGGACTTTGTGATGGCCGAGAAAGGACATAAGAGTCTGCAGATTTTCAGGTAAATTTGAGTAAAAATGACCTTGTAAGGGGGATGTATTGTGTTTTTGAAAAACGCTGCCTTCCTTATTTCCCTAGCATTGATTTGGTTCTACCAAAGAGACTGTTTTGCATTATTTTGCAATATTTCACTGCATTAACCCGCACATCGCTAATTGATGATTTACCAACTTATATGCCTAACTGTACCCAAAGAATTACCCAAGTTGAGTTGGAAGATTTGAGGGCTAAAGAAGTCTGGAATAATGACTCTATTTGTTGTTTCCTGATCTCTCACTATTTTGCTATCATTTTCTATGAAAAATTTTGAAATGTTTAGAAGTAAAAGACTAGTTACATGAAGTTTTACCACAACTATTAGCTACTTATCCTGTCTATATTTTATAACTGCAAACTTTCTTACGTTAATATTGTAATTCTAAGTACTGCGAAATCCTTAATAAATTTAAAAGAGTTTGACTACAGGTTTAGCATGATTATTTTCTTTTTTAAGGGGAATATTTCAGCATATAAGTTATAAGTTTGCAATTTTTTTATGCCATTTTCATTTGGGTGTTGCAATACTTTTGTCCTGGTAGTGTACATCCATGAGTTAGAAAAGGAAATCTGATTTCTTTCTTGGAGACAAATGGAGATAAAAGGTAAGCTCCAGCTCCAGTTATTTTTAGTTTTCTAATAGATAGATGCATTTTAATACAATATGATGCATTTAGGTTGCACGATTGAGTAAATGCATCGAAGAAAGGTCTTTTTGGAGAATCTTGACTTTAAAAAGGACTTTACACAAACATGTATGTTATACCGCAAAGTAATGTGATTGTAGAATGTTGATTTTATTAGCAAGTACTAACAAGCTGGGAAAAACCATTTTTATTGAAATCGTCTTATAAGGGCCAGTGTTACTCCATATGGATGCAAGTACAAATCCACTCACAAGTTCGAGTAGAAATTTGCTGAAGAAAATCATAACTTACCAGCTGACATTCTGCCAATTATATTACAATTTGCAACTGATGTGTGAATAACTGGGATGGTATCTACAAGCTCCCCTTCAAAGACACTACAACAAAAAGGTAATATTTTACTCTTTAGACATTAAAAAACTTAGAATTGAGACCTTAATTACAGAAAACTAAAATAAGAACAAACATGATAGTTTAACACATATTATACATTTCTGTTAAGGGATTAATTCCAGAAATGTCATGACACAGGGACATTTATTAAATGAAGCTGATTAACCTTTTGTTGCAAATTTTTTAAAGAACATTTAAACTTTCAAAAAGTCTTATTCTGTTAATACCAAACAATAATTTGTATATCCAAAGCAAACCAGTCAGCAGCAGCATCTTATGCAAAGACCAGCAAATGACATTCTGTATGTTTACTTGCTATCGTGTCAGCACTTACTCAAACCCAACCAAGCAAGCGTTTGATTGCTCGAGCAAAACGGTAAATTTTGAGAAATAAATGTGTCATAAATCAACACATTTCTAGTCATCTTTTAAGACCCCAGTAAGTGACACAAATAATAAAATAATAATAATAATAATACAAATATTTACAGAGGAAGGCCTCAGTTACTCGGGGGTACTTTTCATGAGGGTCCTTTATTTAAATAATTGTATTGATTTACTAAAAAGCATTACAATTAAAAAGTTCATCATATTAAGAGTGGATAAAATCAGCAATATATAGCCAATACAACAAAAGACAGGAAATATAAATAAGCTGATGTAACTACATCTCAAAGAAAAAATGCATTTGAAAATCAAAGCCACAGAGCACTTGGTTTCTGAACTACAATAGCATTTGGAACATCTTCTGAACAGTTAAACCGTTTTTAAAAAGAATAACATTTTGAGATCATTCTGAAATAACGTTTATATGACATAACATAAATAACATAAAGTTCATAAACAAAGCACATTTATTTAAACTTTTTAGACTGCATTAAAGGTCATTGTAATAGTTCGTTTTCATTTGATATTACCATAAAAAAAGGATCATACAGTTTTTATTTTACGGACACTTTTAGAATTGCCATTTTTAGAGCAATCGCTCACGCAAGAGAAATCATGTGGGTGCTGGGCCACTTGCGTGGGATATTTCTTATGAAAAGGCCTGTGTTAGTCATGATACTTTGCTATTCCTGGTATTGCCTTTGTAGGGTTGCATAGTAGCTTGTTAGTTAGTAATGCTTCAGTGTAAACTATTACATGAGGTAAGAAAAATGTCAGAAAACAGATCAAGATGCCAAGAGGGGCTTATCTCTGTTTTGATATTTTGATGCAGAATATGCAGTTCATGAAATTGATTTCCTTTTAAACAGAATTCCAGCAATAATCACCTATTAATTATAACATTTCAACATGTTCTTGGTATACCATACAGTGTTTCAAAACAAGACGTTTAGAGCTGTCAATTTCCAAAACTTCTTGCTGAACCTAGTACTTCAGCATTATCCTCATGAAAGATTTTCATAGCAGTTATTTCTTTGCCTTTTTTGTGTTTGAGGCACTGTCCTCTTTTGGACACTCTTCATTATGCTTCTAAGCCAAATTTTGCATGCAGAATACATACCTTTGGCATTTGCTTATTTGCTGGGTTAATAATTTGCATATTTTGGCAACAGTTGGCCACATTCTTGTATTATATTTATATCACAAATTGACAATATATCCACAGTGTAGTCCCACCATTTTACACCCCTGCTATTTATCCTCTTTTTAGCTTTAGTTTTGTTTTTAGTTTTTACTTTTGTTGGGTTGCCCAATATAGTTAGCTAAATGAAAGTATCCCCCTCTTATTGGTACCAATCTAAAACACAGCTGCTAGTCTTGGAAGAATCACTTTTGCATTTTGTCCAAATTTGATGAGATGACGTCTAAATTTCATTGATGTTGGGGGATGGGTCATATTTTGATGAGAAAATGTCGGGGGATGGATCATATTTTGACAGCATACTTTTTGTGATGAAATCCTGTGATCTTCAAACTGTCTTTACGTTCCAACAATTAGTCACACTTTGGAGATAATTGGCGTTCCCAGTTTTTTGGCTTCTAGTGGTCAATTTTAAGACAAACATTCTCTCATGGACTGTGTGTGCTCTACAAACGTGAAATAAGACCTTGATTGCTTAAATCACAATCTGCAAAAGTAAATGCCTTTGTATTTAGATGCAACCCTCTTTATTTGTCTCTATCTATCTGGAGGAAGGCAACATGTGCACCTTAATGGAACATCCAGCACTTGGTATTGCTTGAGGGGAGGGGGCCACAGGGAAGGGTATAAGACAGTGGCAAAAACTCAGGTTTTTTTAGAGGAAGGCCAATGATTCTTAGACATTAGATGTTTGTCAAGTATCTGATGAAAGCACAACTTCTTAGACAAGAAATTGATTGGAGGCCACATGCCCCCATAATTCCTTTCGCTGGTACTACAACCCCTCATCATCAATACCTTCATCAATTAAACTGTTTGTCTTATGAATGATAATGATGATAGTGATGAATGACCTGCAATTATGCAAATTATGCTGATGATGAGAACTTTGGGATGGTAATTTCAAAATTAAAAAAGGAGAGTTTCAAATATATGAAATTGGAGGGAAAAAGTGTCATATTTTGATATTTGGCACAAATAATGCTGGTGACACTGGTGCCTTAGAACTACAAGAAAAATCACTTTGTTTTACATGTTACATCTCTCCAAGTAAAATTTTTTAATCATCACGTTAATTAACATGTTATGACAAAGTCTAAAACCTGTGCTTTCTTGGAAGGAGCTTGTTTGCAAAACAAAGGAGAATTTGTTTAAAATATATGATTTATCTGATTCACCCTTGCCCCCATCCCACTTTCTAATTTACATTGGATGGAGCCCCCTATAAGGAATAATTTGTAAACCTAGGTTATTTCGAGTCCAGTTATATAATAAGCTTGTACCAAGTTTTTGGAATTGTTTAGGTTATTTTATTTTATAAAGGACAGAGTACTTTATCATATCTATTAAAGTTGCAACTTTGAATAGAGAAATTAAAATATTCATCTGTTTTAGTTTTGTTTCTTTTCTTTTCTTTCTTTCGATTGTAATTGTAGTGATGTAGTACTGACCTATAAAAATTCTCTGAGCCACCAACAGCAACCAGGCAGTAACTATTCGTCAGTGTGGCAAAAACGCCAACCTCATTGCTGTTTTCAAACTGAGCTCTAACAGCCATGATGTCCAACAATCTTCTGGTACTTTCAATAGATTATGGACTTTACTGTGTGCAACTCTACGTAACACAGATTGCACCACATGGAAGAAACTCCTGACAGAGCTTCTGTGAGTTCACACTGAAACGAGGTTGCAACTACCACGCACGACCGAGATTAGCGAATGGTTTGTTGCAGATGGCGAAGCTTTGAGATACTTGAGAAGGTTTTCGTTGAAGCAAACTAAAGCGCGTGAAATGATGGACTCAGATGACTCTGATCAAGATGTTGGAGCTTATCAAAGTAGCGATGACGAAGATTACGTCCCGGAAGGTTTGGATCTAGTATGAATGCTGTCTAACCAATCGTGTCATTTGGGTTTTGTTCTGTTTTGTTTTGTTTTGTTTTGTTTCCATACAACTCATATTGATTTTATTTCCCTATAAAAGTATGACAATTTCGATGACAAAAAAGACACCTATATAAAGTTTAAGATATGCATTCCTTACACACTCAAAGCTACTTCGATAACCAACCATCGCTACAATCGTCCATTATTTACGCAGCTTTTTCCAAGAAATCAGCATGAGGATAATGTTTGTTGTTGTATTATCATGCAGATACAACAAAACACTTTTTCGTAAAAATAAACTTTTAAGGATATTGAGATTCAAAATTTGTAAATTTAAGAATAGACAAGAACTAATAGCATGGGGTGAATTTATTTTACAAATACTTTTTATCTACGAATACATACTGTGCCTTTTCCTCAAATGTGTCCATAATGAAAGTAAAGCAGTAACAGTAAGTTTGAACTTTCTTTGTTGACTATTAACGCAATCACATAAATCAAGAAAATCAGCAACAATTAAGGTATTTCCAACCCAGGGAGTCCTATATTCAAGGTGTAGAGAACACACAGCCAGGGAAAAGAAAGTTCTAGCTGAGAACAGGGTTAAAGTGATAAGTGAAATGAAGGGATAAAGGAATACATTATACCAGAGTGGCATAGAGAATGCTTGTGCTGCTTTGTGATAATGTGATTGAATTAATGAGAAGAAACAATATTTGAAACAGGCCTAAGCAGAGGTACTACAGACAAAGAGACTACAAGTTTTCAAAGAAACAGTTTTTCTAAGCACAACTAGATATATAATTTTTTGTAAATAGCTTCATAAATGATGTGTAAATCACTATAGGAGCAAGTGCAGATGATGATGATGATGAAGACTATAACTCTAAGAAAAAGAAAGGACGGACACCCAAGAAGAAAGCTACAGTTACTCCTTTGCGCAGAAGGTTAGATTATATAAATTCTACAAGCATTAATGCATTACAAGTTTTCTAATTACCAAAAAGGGGAGAATTTTTCATAAAAGTATCCCTTAAAAGCAAGAGATACTTACGGACAATTTAAGCTTTTTTGGAAAGTTCAGGGTAAGTATAATGTGGTTAAAGTTTATTTGGGCTAAAGTATGAGACAAACAGTTGTTCTTGAAATAAGCAGTTTTGAATCTTTGAAATTTAAATTGTATGATATCAAATTTGGTCCAAAACATATATAGCCATTAATGTTTGGTTGAGTTTCTCTATTCAAGCCTTAGATCAGATTACATTGTTTATTTTATTAACTTTCAAACTAAGCTCCAGAAGAAAAAGAGGAGGCATAAAATTGCGAGAACCAGACTCTGATGAAGAGAGTGAAGAACCTTTGGCTAGCAGTGAGTCAGACGAAGACAATGAACCAGGAGAAGATGACGACAACGAAGCTGAAAATGAACAAAATGAAGAAGAGAAAAAAAGAATCACTAATATTTGGGAATCAATGAAACAAGATGGGAACTCAAACAACAAGTCTAAACCAAAGGCATGTGTTACATAATGACTAAACTTAGCAGATGAAAATAACTTTTTACCTATCTGTTTTATAAAGAATCTTTTAATTGTGCAAATTTGAGAGAAGAAGTGTCAGACTGAAGAGTGACAGACAAAAAACTTTAGTATGGCTCAAAATGTTTTCTTTTTTCAAGGCCATTTTATCTGTTTTACTTTGATAAATGTCATTCAGATAAAGTTGTATCTGCTTCAAGGTGTCAAAAAGAACAACTTTAATGTTTCAGCTTGAGTTGCACATGCATTGTTATTATCAGATGCGTAATGCCAGCTTGAATAGATCAAAGGGCTTGTTATTATGTAACATTGCTATGACCAGCATAATGCTTGAATCTCATTGCTAACTAAACAAGCAATTTGTGATATAATTGACAGAACTAGCTAGATTTGAATCCATTAACTACTTTAATTTTGTATTATTTATTATATTCATAGTAAAAGTAAACTGTGTATTTATTCATTGTAGATAAATGAACATCAAATTGAATAGAAGTAAAGTTAAGGATAATTTGATATGCAGGACTTTGCACAAGCATAATTCATCTGTGCCTCACTACATGGTTCTATCATATGTTCTACAAAAAGGTTTTGTTTCTGTTTTGTAAAATTGTTAAAAAAGCTTTCAGAACTTGTAAATGTATCAAGATAGACAGTCAACAATTAAAACATGTTATATTAAAAGGAAGATGTATCAGGTGATGAAGACCCCAAGGAAAAGAATGATGTAAATGAACAGACAGAGAAAGACTCTGCAGAGAAGTATGTTTAGCTATCCAGCGTTTGAAACATTTTTCTTGAAAAGCTAGACTTGGTTTTAGCTTTTAATTCTAAAGGCAATTCTAAATTTATCTTTGGGTAATGTCATCCATCATATAAATATATATATAAATAGATCATCATATAAATATATATATAAATAGATCAAAATGAAATTATCGATATATTTCTCAAATTTTGTGAAAAATCACAGTAAACTTTGCAATGAACAGTAAACAAAAATTGTTTTTTTCTAAAAGACAACAATCAGCAGGATAATTAGGAATAGATTAAAGACCATTATGCTCGAGCATACTTTTGTCTGCAGAAATTTGAGATTTCAGAGAAACTTCATATCAAAATGTTTTTGTTATCGTTATAAAAAGGCCTGAGATAGGCGTTCTCATGATTTTTGTTAGAATAAGGCAATGATAAAATTGGGGAGCTTGACTAGAGCCATGTGAACCAATCATTCAGCAAGAGGTGAAAGAAAATTTTTGCTACAAAAAGTAGACCTGTTATTGAGACTTTTTGTTAAAATATTCCACAGCATATTAGAAATGCACAGAACAATATAGATACAAAAAAGCTTGTTAAATGTATCTTGTATCTTTTGTTAAATGTAAATTGTATCTTGTGTTTACAATGCTGATAAAGGAAAATCTCTAGGTCCCTTGCTGATAACAAGCCTAAAGAAACCACAAAAATAGAAGAGAAAGAGACTGTTTCAGAGAAGCAAGATTCAGAGAAAAGCCCAAGAGAAATTCCTGGTGCAGCAAGGTATTAAAATGTGCAGTAACACATGAACATTTTGTGATTGATTCATAGAGCACAATTTTAAATTGAAAATCAAGAAGAGGTTTTTCTGGAAGAAACAAACTGTAATTGGCTACTTATCATTACACTTCGAGTTATTGAGAAGTTATTTTTATTAAGAAATTTTTGATTACACACCTTGAAAAATGTGAAGTTTGTTTTGATAGTCTTACCAAAATGTTTGTAGAAGATTTTTTCAGAGTTCCTATTCTATTTGTTTTCAGCAAGAAACGACCTGGTGGCCTAAGCAATGTACTTGGCTCAATTAGTAAAAAGCAGAAAATAAGCACTCTAGTAAGCAATACACCTTCTAATTTTCAGTTTGTTTGTTTTTGTTCCTTCTTTCTGTACATGTCAGCTCTGGAGAATTTGAAAACAAAATCATTTTTGTCATATAGATCTATGTTGATCTTAGTTGAAGATTATATGCTTTGCTTATATTGCTTCATGCTTGATTGCTGGATACAAAGACTCAAAACAACTTCATTAAAAACTTTCACCACTGCTTTGGTAAAGCCTCTTAATACATGGTTGTAAAATACATTTATAAAATTTATTTTCATATCATTCTTGTATTTATACAGGACAAATCCAAAAAGGACTGGGACTCATTCAAAAAGGAACAGGGTATTGAAGACGAACTAAGAAACAAAAGCAAAGATGGGTATGTATTTTAACCTTAAGCTGAATTCCAACTAGGTGCAATGTTTCCACTGCTCATAACTTCTTTATTCTTATAAACAGATTTCATGCCCAATTGTGTTTTTTTGTAATGGATCAAATCAATGCATATTGTCAGACACATCAGAGTGATTTGCTCAACTGGGCTCAAGTGTGCAGGCATTTGCCCAGAGCTGGTCTTGCAAGCAATTAATAGGGTGTGGAAAATGTAGGCAGTGGAGAAGATAATTCAATTTCATTCTTTGAAATACAAAATAGTTTAGTTTGAAAGACAGATGATTCCAAATAGTTTCCTTAGCAATCCTTCAAGCTTATTTATTTTTTTTAAATCAGGTTTTTGAGTAAACAAGAATTTCTTCAACGAGTCGACTATCGCAAATGGGAGAATGAAAGAGAACTGAGACTTGCTACTGGCCGTGGGAAAAAGTGAATGGATGTCAGTCACTTGCTTTTGCTGCCACGAAGCAATGTTTTATTGAATTCTGAACAATGCTAACAATGGTATGAAGTAGCCACAAGAGATATGTTGTGGCAAAGATACCATATTTTTTCCAGTTAAATGTAGAATATATTTCTTTCTTATGTTTTGTATTTTGAGTTGTATTATCAGTGTAGGTTTAAAGGTGTTAAGTTGGGTTAACATTTATTCATTCTTGTGTCTTTGGAAAGGTTTTAATGCCTCGTAAATTATTAGTGTTGTTTGGATCAAGCAAGGAATTTTTAAATGAGCAGAAAAGCAACTTCATTAAGCAAAACTTCCTTGTGAAATAAGATAATAAGTAGACTTCCCAGACTGTATATGTATGACAATAACTACCTAGTCTTTGAGACAATTTGATTATATCTATTCAACAGATGTATAGCAGAAGTGGGAAATGTAGTATAACCATACTCAGTTTAATGTCGTTGTAGGTATGTAGAGACATTCAGGGCGCTCTTGTATATCAGACAAGGCTTAGTTTCGATGAAATTGTTTTTGTCTTTTCTGTCGCTGAACTCTTTCAAAGCATGCATTTATGCAATTTTTCTAGAATCATTTCTATAAATAACAGAAAAGTCTTAAATTTCTGTGGTATTTCATTTTACGAAACATACAGAAATTAACTTACTCCGTGCACTGGAAAGCATCCACTGGTCCTTCATTTTTCACTCCAGACGTCATAAATGACCTTGAGTAAGAAAAATCGTCATCCCTCCGCTCTTTAGGTTTCCATTTATAAGACTTTTGATGAATCCTTCAATGTACAATCTCTGCAAAAATTTTGGAATACTTATTCAGTTCTCAAGGGCAAATTCAGCCACCCCCTCTCCACATTAAAACATTTTGGTTTGCTATAAAAGGAATTAGAAGATTAGGATGGATGTTTTATTCGTGTGACTTGTATGAAATTTTGCCTGAACTGTAAACATTGTTCTTAGGGTGAGGGGGCCAGATGTTGTAGAATTGAGTAAAGAAACAAAAAGCATTTAAAGGCAGCACAAATTGCTGGGTGTTCTAAGTAATTTTGGCAGACATCGAATATTAACCAGAATTGAACAATATTTTGGTAACTCTAAACTTCTCCAATGAAGTAAATTTCTGATCCTGAAATAATATTTCCCATACCCTTGGTCTTCAGGTTCCTCTAATGACCCATCTGCTTCTGCTACGTTTATAACCAAATAATTCTTCTTGGCATGGACCTTTTCATTTCATCTTCCTTCAAACCTGGATAAAAGTTCTCTCCTAAGTGTTTCAACTCACAACGTTCCAAAGCTGTCCAAAACGAAAACCACCGCTTCAAAGATTGGAAGCACTCCCAAGCTCGCAATTTATGCACCAAAGTTATCAACAATGCAAAAGCTACTTTTGTCCGTCGCATCAACAAAAAGATCTTCATGGCCAAGGTCGTCTCCCAAAACTTCTGTCCATCCTTCTTCTGTCCATCTTCCTTTCCTCCTTTGGAAAAAGGAAAAGCATCTTCTTCTAGCATTGCATCAGCCAAAGCCAACCTCTTTTCATTAACCTTTGCTACCAACTCAAACCTTGATGATCAAGGGTTACAACCCTGTCATTACCCCCCCCCCCCGTCATATCTTTTAATGTTACAGATTAAGTTCTCCACCCGCAAGGTGCGCAAAGCTCTCCCAACTACTAAGTCTACAGGACATGACAGTATATCAGCAACTGTTCTCAAAACTTGTGCCCCGGAACTCGCAACAATTCTTAATAAACTTTTCCAGCTCTTCTTTTTACTTTGCATTTTTTCAACCTCCAGGAAACTAGCCCACGTTTTTCCTATTCTTAAAAAAGGGGGCGAGTCTGACCAAACCAACTACCGTCCAATTGCAACCAATTCCCTCATTTTTAAAATAATGGAGACAATCACCACCAAACAACTTCTCACCGTCCTTGAAACCAACATACTCCTTTGTGATCACAAGTTTGGCTTTCGCCAAGCAAGATTCACCGGTGATCTTTACGCTTATGCTACTCATATTTGGTCCTCTGCCCTGGAATCCTTTGGCGAGAGTATAGTTATCTCTTTGGCATCTCAAAAGCCTTCGATCGTGTCTGGTACAAAGGTCTCCTTTTCAAACTCCCCATGTATGGTCTCTATAATAAATTGGATTAGTAACTTTCTCTCAGACAGGTCTATAGCCATTAGAGTCGACGGCGCTCTAGTCCCCACTCAATTAATGCTGGTGCTCCACATGGTTCTGTCATATCTCCTGTTTTATTTATCCTCTTTATAAACGATCTGCCAATCTCCACCGCTACAAGTATTCATTCTTTTGCTGACGACACATATCAGAGCTCTTCATTCTCCTTTAATTCTCCACATATATCTAATATCAACATCCCCTTCAAAGAAACATTTCAGCTTCATTTTTCACTGATGACCTTGCAAAAATCGAGAAGTGGGGTAAAGACAATAATGCTCCTAAATCTCCCTTGCACCTCCTTGACAAAGTCCAATCTACTCACAACGGCCATTGCTCTCAGGAGATCAGGGACATGATCCCAGGTCCTCTGAGACGTACACACAATATCAGACGCTCTTTCAGTGTTCCCTCTTTCAAGTCTCCTTGCGTAGCGCACGAATTCAATCCCACAACTCTTCCTTCCTCCCTAGATCCAACTCTCCCTACCCCCTTCCTGTTTCTCAGACTCTTAAAACCTGTCTTTATTCAAAATAAAAGTAAATAAACTTTATTTTTCCTCTCTCGCTTCCTAATCCTTTCTCCTTTCCCCATATTAGGGTCTAGCTATATGCTGATGAGCCTTTCCCTAACAAAAAAAAGGCTGATGGGAGCGGGAGAAGGGCTAAAGCCCCTTGATAATTCCCAAATGGTTGTTTCCTTTATAACAGAGTACTGAAAGGAAAGCACCAGAACGGACAGTACCAATATGAATTTCTTTCTACTACAGTCAAATTTTATTACCAAAACAAGAACACATTTTACCTGTGATCAAACCATGAAACGGTGACATTTTTGAAGCAGCAGCCAGGTGGCACACCAACTACGACGAGAAACATCGGTCAAGAAACCGCCTCCTTTATCCATGCCTGCAAAACAATACAGTCATTCAGTATGTTTCTTGCTAACTACATACTACTAAAATCGCTATTGATCATAACGCCTCGGTCAACTTCTACAGATAAAGGTTTCACAATAACAGGGGGTTTAGAATATAAGTTTCTGCTCTTCTTTTTTGGAATTTGAGGGAGTTTTCTTGATGAACTAATTCACGTTATTGTCAAATTTTTGGGATTTCCTTAAAAAGCGTAAAGAAGGCGTCAAAAGCAAATTAATAGCTCTAGAAAGTAATTTAGTTGGTTTGATCTTGTTAAACATATAAATTTTCTGCTTAGTTTTCGTAGCGACAGTCAAAAACTGTTCCACGTTATATATTTACCAGGGTAACAGGCCTCATTAGATATTTCAGACAAGACTACCAATTATGAATATATTATTTAAAATCTAATCGCTTTCCAAATAACATAACTAAATGACGTTCGGATCATCAGGGACGTAAGAGCTGGGGATGCACCAGGGACACTCCCCCACCCCCAACTTTTTTTAAAAAGCCCTTTTCTAAGAAGTAACCTCTTTGAAATAGTGCCTCCTTTTCATAATATGGTGCTCCTTCTAGCATATGCCTTTGGAATTCTTCCGACGTCTTTGTAGCTGCTCGCCCCCCCCCCCTCTTTCAAGATCGCGTGTTAGTTCACGATTAAAGATGCAAGGTAAAGAGATCATATTAACCTTAGCGGTCCAGGCTCGATGTTCTTTGTTTTCTTGATCGTATAAATCCAAATGCAGCTGTAATAAAGGTCACGCTTTGCAGGTATATGGTGACAAGGTATCATACATATCATACAACCTGGTGTAGATCAACATTTTGTGTGGCCATTGCTGCAAACTGATTGATAGAAATAATACTATTCACATTTTTCTTGGTAACTTTACCTGATGCCGAGTTAAATGAAAAGTACACCTTTACTTGCTACAAGTCTTCGTTCTGAGTTCTACCAAGGGCCAGGGCTGACTGTCAGAAAGACTGTTGTAAGTGATCCGATACCGTGTAAATGGGGTCTTAGGTATCTCGGGCAGCGAACCAACTCATCTAAGCTGTTGTGTAGCAAATGCAACAATCTTAGCATATGAGTTAAGCAAACAAAATGAATTTTAACTTCCACTTGATAGTTCTTGCAAGCAGACAGCAAGAACTTTTGACTACTGCCTCCTCTAATTACAAACAGAATAAAAGTTTCAAGCAATCTTCAGTTGAATCTGTTATGATCGTTTGAGGTCTTCGTGGGATGTGAAAACAGATTTTGTGTCATATATTGAGTCAAGACACACACACGTCTGTGTATAGAAGACGGACAGAAAAACAACACACTTCAACTACACAAAATTAAAATAATAAAAGAAACGATTTAAAACTCATTTGCTAATGCAAACCATGAAAACGTGACAATGATGCTATCAAATAAAATTATATGTCAACGGTCCTTTAAAATAAAATTCGGAATATTTCAAATAAAGAACAGTTTGTCCGTCAACAAAAATCAAATGCAGGAATGCTGTGACATTCATTGTATTTTTATGTAATTTGTACAGTTAGATAGACGCGTTCGATCTGCTAATATTAAATATTTAATTGGCAATTTTGCAAAGTAGCTTATTAATGTTTCAAATTAATGCTTCATTTCAGGACATTTTAAACTTATATAATATAAAAGAAAGTTTGCGATAGCCAACCGTTAAAATGTGAAAAGCAAGCGTAAATGAATAAACTATACTGAAAGAAGGAAGCGTTCTTCAATTAAGCGCAATTAATAGATTGCTGATATCGACTGGGGTGGACTGCTAAATACATTCAATACCGGGGATGTGCCAGCCAAATTTGGGTTGAAAATTCTGGGGCAGAATTACATGTTTTGTCTCTATTTTTCCGGCACAGGTATGCCCATTGAAGGACAGGTCAAATAAGGCCAAATAAGGTCAAATTTGTCATGAACATGAAAGTGTTTCCTAATTCAAAGAGCTGTCGAAAGAAGATTAACTTTCCATATCAATTCACAAAATGCGTTATTAGTAAAATTGTTTTTAGGCGATCCGTCAGTTTCCTGTAAATCTTGAAAAGGTTTCATGTTTTCAAACTTCACCCCAGGACAAGGTCAGAAAATGTTTTCTGGCGGGCACTTCCACATCATTTCTCTTCAAGGTAGACCCTCAGGTGATATCCCCATTATATCAATTCCGTTTCTTCTAAACTGTCTAAAGTGATACACTATCAACAGTAATCTAAAACAGTCACGTAGAATGGCATTTAAAATCTCTTAGTCATACGCTAGAGCAGCAACATTAAAACCCAACACTATGCTATTTCTATCTTGATGCTTTAATTATTTGTGCTAAAATACTCAGCTATCTTCAAACCAAATGGTGAATGATGTAAAATAAACTTTTATATAAGACGTGAAAGTGCTGGATCGTTGTATTCCTTGGCAATGCGACATTGCCTGCAAAGCAAGAAAATAAAAATCAACGTTGTGAAGCCAAACATGACAGCGAACACCCCGGCTGCCCACAGCCGTCTCTTTAAGGCTTTGCATTCCTCACCACATTTGATTACAACAACTGAAAAATAATAGATTTCCATTAGTGAATTAAACAAAGACACGACAAAACAACATGATGAAAATAATATACTAAAAAACAATCACTACATAGAGTGTTCCAATTGACTTCAAACATTGTCATTATCTCCGCTTCTATGCGCAAGATATGTGGACATAAATGTGGTTGAAAGTATATATAAAGGCTAGCTTTAAAGTATGCATATTATAAGATTAAAAATACATCAGCTAAATATCAGCTAGACTTAATTCTCATTTACCAAAGTAAATGAAATAAAAGATAAAAGAGAAAGAGCAGCATTGATGGCATGCCCTGCTTTAAAAAACAGATAATATAACAGACCTTGCTCTGGAGTAACTCTTGAGCTCGGTGTTGGCTTGAAAGACGATGTTGATACAATTTTAGTGCTTGCTGCTTGGGAGGAGGAAGATTCGGGAACTGGTTCTGAAGATGATATTTCATGTGAAGAAGGGCTTGGCTCAACTGTAGAGGACTCTGCCATAGATGAGTTGTTTATTGTTGGTGATGCTGAGGGAACTGGGGACGGGTCAAAGCTGGAAGATGGCACTACAAGCTCAGAGCTGGATGATAGTATGGTCGAACTTGGTAAAGGAGATACAGAGAAGGTTGATGAAGCAGTTGGATTCACTGATGTATGCACAGTGGTCTTTTGAGGAGGTACTTGCGTAGTTGTTGAATTTTTCGCAGCAGCTCCTAAAAGCAAAATGATACAGGTCAAATAGGATATGTATCCAAAACAGTTAAATAGAGAGTCCTCTGTAAAAATTTCAAACCACTAATTCAAAAAGTCTGATGCAAAAAGCTGATTTGATTTCTCATCTGATTGGCTTTCAGCCAACTTTCAAATGATTAATGAGATTGAACAAAAACGAACTCTGTCTAAACCAGGTGCAAATTGGCTAGGAGGCAATATTTGCAAGTACCTTCCCAGCATTGAGATATTAAAACAATTAGGATTCTTCAGAAAAAAATTGAAACATTTTGAGGTATTGGAGAATTCTGTCACAAACTCATACTTTTTGGCAAGCCTTAAAAAAGGTTAGACCCTTTGTCCTTATGTAGTTAGATTACAAAACAAAGAGGGCACCATGGTAGTTCAAATCCTAGGACTTGGAGATTTCAGGATAATCAGGACTCTTCCATAGTGTAGAGAGGTAAAGATCTTGAGGTTCTTGCAATTATGAGACTAATTATTGTAAAAAAATTCCTTAAAATTTTATCAAATTTGAAAGCGGCATACCAGATAGATCAAATTAAGGGCTTAAACTAAGTCATTAGAAAGGGGGGTCATTCTTTTCATTGATCCCTCTATCTATGCATTGAATCATCTAATGAAGTATGACTTTGTTTTAAAGATTTAAGTGTCATTGTTTTGTCAGAACCAATCGATGTCTTCAAATAAATGTATACAAGCCAAGATATAGCTGACATTTAGAATGACCTTTCCAAATATTGTGTTGGGTGTTGTTGGTGTTCTCTACAGTAAAGCACAAGAAAATAACTGCCATGGCAAGTTCACTCTTCATGCTACTTACCACTTATCTGCAGAAAAACCAAAATGCCAATCAAGCAGAACTGTGCCATCTTTGTAAATTGTATGTCTTCTAACCAGTTCAGAAAGAACAATGTAAAAATATGTGATAAGAACGAATGCAAATTTTAAAAACTTATATTGTTTATTTTAAATGTTTATTTTATTAGGGTTAACAAAAGCAAAGAAATGACCCAAAATCATTGATGTTTCCAGTCTAGGGGTTTAGTTTGTTAACTCATAATGCATATACTATGTAGAAAAATAAGATATGTCTATGTAGAAAATTTAAATTTCAAATTTAAATTTGTTTTGTTTCATTAACATAACTCTGCAATAATATATTTTATAAATTAAGATTCTATAACTAATGCTAACTTGAAGCAACGAAAGAGTTACATATCTATACATTGTCTAAAAGACAGAGAAAAACTGGAGAGTTATCAAGCCCAGTGTCCTAAATTGAAAGAAGCTGATGGTGGCAGTACCTGGAGAAATAGGAAGGATGTGAGTTCAAGAATTGTTTTGCATACCATTTATTGTGTCATTTTCATTCATAAATATGAAAAGTATTGATTAAATAATTCTTCTAGATATCCAAAGTAACTGATTAATCATATTTTGACACTAGCTGGGGAGTCTCCTTTTGAGGTTGCTGGAAACTTCCACTGTTCCAAATAGATATGTGTCATCAAAACAAAGCTAATACTAATAAGGGTTCACAGCCAGATATGTTCAAATCCTTTACATTAATGCAAAAGGCTTCCAATTCAAGGGCTTTTTATATATCATAGGGTCTGCCAGTAGTATTGCTTCTGTTTGTTGATTCTGATTTTGAAAGATACATCTGGACAAAATGTGTGTTTTGCAGCCCTTGACTGTGCCATATCTGTTTCAATTTCATTTCGCTACCATTCTGAGGTTTATCCTTGAACAACAAGTATTGTAGTTGGGTTTAACTGATAAGGAAAATGAAAGTGAAACTTTTAAAAACATAAACAATTTTCCTCTTTTTTAAATTATCCATTAAGTCATGGAAAACAGGCATCTTCTTTTGTTTGGGGTCATGTGCTTCTTGCATCATCACCCTGGCCTCAAGCAGGGCATACTGAAAAAGCCAGACCCTAAGACCCCAAGACCCAGGATCCTTAAGTACTAACATTAACAAGGACCCTTAACGCCAGAGGGGTCTTCACCCTGATAAGACATTGATCACAGTTGACTGTCATCATTGCACTGTGAGGACACATCAACTGTCAAATGCACATTGTCTGGTTTTTACAGTGTGCTTTTAAGCAGTCAGTGGTCACAACTAGTCATATATGAGACTTGTTTCATAAAAGTTGCTTTACAATTGCATGTGATCAATTTTAGGTCAATCGTTAAAACTGCAGCCTAAGGGTCATGACTTGGTGCATCTGTAGCTCAAACCCCCTCCTTCGTCACAACTCAGTAACAGAAATATGAAGCCAATGTCGTAGATACAGTATCTTTTCTTGCTTGTAAATCACATAGCTATGATAATACTAAAATGTTTTACGAGCATTTTTGTGTTCAGTCTGGATAAGTGGATATTCTCGCCGAGTTTTCTAATTAGTGGATATTCGAGCTAAGCTTTCACAACTGAAATCTTACAAGTTGTTGAAATTTTACAAGTTGCTGTATTTTACAGGTTGTTGACATTCTTTAGCAAGTGGTGGACTCTTGTCATGAAACATATTCCGTATTTATTTCGTCTCTCGTGAATATGCCTTGTTTCAAACACGTTTTATTACGGGTGATGACATCATCAAACTGTGCGGAAAAACAAACTAGGTACAGAATAAAGAGTGACAAACAGGCGGGCATTGTTTTCAATTAAACTAAAAAGCAATGTAGTAAAAGTTCCTTTAATAAAAACTGCAAACTTAAATATCTCTAAATGCCAAACAAAACGACAAATTTCGATTAATGCGCTTACCTGTTGTATTTCAATCCGCTGAAGACGCGATGACGCACCTTCCTCTTTTCGTGGAAGTAGGATCCAAATGGAAAATACAGAGCATCACGGGATAGCAATAGATTGTAAACGAGGCTTGATGGCCTAAATGGTGTTGTGGTGATGTGGTTCGCGTGTAAATTTATATGGAGAATGATTGGTTTTCAGAAAAATCTGAAGTCATAATAACTCATGAGAATTGACCCCAAACAATGATTTGTTAAAGGTATATTTTTTATCTTTGAATCTTTGGCGTCATGTTCACACGGGGTTTTGTTGAAGAACATGTATTTTAAAGTAGGTAGTCTTAAACGTAGATATTTTCCTTTGAAAACCAGACTTCTGAAATCACATCATTGTTTTTGGATTGAAAATTGTGCCTATACTTTATTTTAAGTTATAAACATATTTAAAGGCCCTAGCCCTTTTTTCACCCATGTTGCAGACCTGTCAACCTTAAATTTTCAAAACCTGGAGATTTTAGATCTTTCCTGAAGAAAAACAGGGAGATTTGGTCAAAAACAGGGAGATCACAGTAATTCGTTAAGGGAATAAATATACCTGATAAAATGTTGTGCTTTGGCAAACAGTTTATGACATAGTGATCATGAGCAGTATCTTCATAATAACTTTTAGTGCTTTTTCGTTAATCAGTAAGCACTAACAAAAAATTGTTGTCATGTGGAAAGTCAATGTGACCATTATATCTTAATTATACCTCTGTAAAAAACAGAAAACATACACAATGGACCTGTCTTTGAAGCATAAGATGCGTGATTTTCGGTGAAGTATCTTCCTAGACATTCTACTATACATCTTTAAAACCGGGAGAAAAATTTAAAAAACCGGGAGACCGGGAGAAAGCAGTCAAAGCCGGGAGTCTCCCGGCAGAACCGGGAGGGTTGACGGGTCTGATGTTGTTGAGGAGGGCTGTGCCCCAGCCTTCAGTTGTTTTTCCAGTAATTTTTTCTCTGTGTGCAGACTGGAAACTTTTGTTTCTTGCGTGGGCAAGTTCACATGCCTGACCGCACGGCTGCGCGCCTGAAATTACGAACTTTTTAAGAAATTTGTATTGTTATTAGTGTGAAATGTATTTAAAGTGCGCAGATGGAAAATTTGAATGCGCGGGCAATATATCGCGGGCTCACGACAAAGTTTCCAGTCTGACTGTGTGACTTAACTCTTCTAATGTATAACAAATGAAAGCTTTGCCAAGTAATGCCTGCTTTCATTTGGATCTGAGACTTGAACAATGGCGTAGCATCCATGTATGCTACGCTTGCAACACAAGCATAAAAAATTCTAGACAAATTCTTAAATTCTTGCAACATTTTTACCGGTAATAAGTATGTTTAATGTTAAAGTCATTGAATAACATATTCTGCAATAAATGACCTCCAGCCTAAACATGCCTATTGGTTATTTTTCCAAGAAAGCAGATTGCTACAAAATTGTGATATTTGAGTATCTGAGATACTGAAGCCCCTCCACATCACTCTTTTTGCCTGTCTATTTTTTTCATCGATGATAAAAAGAAACATGTGATGCTCCAGTGCAGCTTCAGTGCTGCTCATGTACAGCTTCTGAAAGAAGTTAGAATTTTCCGGACTGGAGCTTGCGGTCAGCCTGAGCGCAAGCTTTCCCAAATATTTTATAGTCCTCAACATTTCCAGCCTCTATAAGCTACTTTTTGCAAATATTTTTTGCGTGATATATTATTTCAGATCTTATCATTTTGCTTTTTTGACTTTTTGTGACTATGAAAAAGAGAAAAATTTTTGGCATAGTCTATTTGTCATGATCTGCATTCCGTCATTCAAGTCATGAGGCTTGCCAGTATAGTCAGATTTTATGGACCAGAGCATGCAGTAGACCCAAGCGCAAGCTTTCTGAAACTTTACACCTGAAAGCATCTTCAATGCTAACAACTCTAACAGCTCAGAATTTTCACTTTTGTCAACTATGAGAGTAGAAAATGAGCAGAAACTTGTGCTCCTGTCTGCTTATAGGCTCTCCTGTGAGTTAACAATTTTGCAATGTGGAGAGTTCCTCCATGCCGGAATCCCCAGATGCATTAAAGCATCAAAAACGTCCCACAAAATCCTTTTCTATGTGATCTTGCTTTTAAATTCTTACATTTAGATGGTACCTTCCTTGACAAAAATGATGGCTTACAGGGTGGGACACTTCATACAAATTATTTTGCTGGCCATGCCTGTTATTTCTAGAGAAAAAATGAACATAAAGTACCACAGGATTCTCAAACCTGAGCATATTTTCGAAATCAAAATCTATAATCAAGATTACCTTGAATTACCGCTTGTATCTATAAAAAGCTGAAATTACAATTTTATTTATTCAACATAAACTTATATGATATGTTACCACATGCCTAACTTCTTCACTCACACTACATCACTAGACTTGAAATATATGACAAATGATACAGGGAGACTATGTCATGTATCATCACAAACAGAACTTGAACAAAAATAAAAACATAAGCTTTGAAATTGGTCAAAAGTCAAGAACAAATTAAGAACTAGTAAAGGCTGAGCTACAGTAAAATGTAATTTAGAACCATGTTTTGTAACCCCTTTAAACAATTTCCTTAATAGTAATACCCATAAAAAATTTCATCTTATAAAGGAGGAGTTTTTATACCATCCAGTGTTGCTTTTTCAGTAAATTTACAAACTTGTTGACAAATAAAGGACACAATATAGAATGTCTCACTCACTTTATTAGTCTTTGTTATATGAGGCTTATGATTGCACATGCACACCTCCACACAGGCCCAGATACAAAACAAAGAACTTGCCATAAAAATTTCTTGAAAATTGCTTGTTTCAAAGATTTCTGAAGCAGCAGACAAATTCAAGGCAGATCTGTAGTTTTTGAAGGTGCTGTTAGAGTATTCACGTTAGTTAGAGAGTTAGATTATTTAGCAACGGCTTCAAAAAGTAATTAACCAAGGGGTTGCCAAGGGGGTGTCAAGGGGTTGCAAAGGGGGAGTAATCTGCAATCAACACCTGATACTTTATTAACTGTCAAAACTCAGCGATTTCAAAGCAGTACCCAGTTCTTGACAACAGGAATGAGTAACAACCAATTAAAAAGTGGTTCGCATTGGACATGCAAAGTAATCAAGACATGCAAAACGCTGCACACAGCCCATTTTCATATTACAAAGATTGCTTTATTGGCAAATGAAGCCTCATCAACCCCTCTCCCCCCCACCCCCTAGACCACACTAGCTTGTAACTGCACTGCTTACACCCTAACAAGTTAGGAACAAATTAAAAACAATACAGCCTGAACTTCAATTTGCTGGTTTTTAAAAAAGAGTGTGAATGGCAGAATGACAAAGAGGGGAATGCATTTTATGAATGCCCTTTCAGAATGGATTATGTTGCTATGGAAGTGCCACAAATTATTGGCGAAAACCATTCAACATTAAGAGGCTTAAACTTTAACTATCAAATCTCCAACAGGTGAACAAAGACCCCATCAATGGTTTTAAAATGTCCGATCAGGCAAGGGACAACACAGCTGACAGTGAGCAAGAGAAGCAACTCTCACACCAAGCATTGAATGAATTCAAGAATTCAAAATTTGATGAATGTCTTGGGTTTCTCAAAAAGCTTGGTGAACTGAGGCCAAATGATTCCAGAATTTTGTTAAACAAAGCTATCACAGAATTCTATCAGTCAAACTGTTGTAAGACAGATGAGTTGAGGAAACAAATAGGAGTTGTAAAAAAGCAGGTATGGTAACATGAATTATTATGTAAATGATTATAAACATGAATTAATTGAAACAAAGGAGACCTACCTTCTCGTAAAGAAGTTTCTACACATTTGGTGTACTACCTGCAGTGATTAGTATATTGGGGGCAATTTCCCGTCCAATTATATGAATTGATAAATGAAGGAATATGAAGGATTGGCAGATGTTTTTTTATTCCTTTTGTTTCTAAAAATGTGATAATTTGAAAGGAATTTGAAACTGAAATGTCAGTGATGAATAAATAAAATATTATGTAATGTGTTAAAGGGCTAAACATTATGATTTCCTTATAATGATGGTTACATAATGTTTTCATATAATAAAATCATATTATGAAGTCATAAAACGAAGTCATATTGTAAATGTCAGCTTAGCAGCTCTTGACCTACAGTTTCTGAATTTTCTTCCCTTTAATGTCCTGTTTCTTACAAGCTTTATAAATTTTTGCACTATACGAATTAACAAGGTCTTAAAAAACTGAAAATTTGAGAGGTTTTTGAAGTGATTGTATGTGAGCCATGATAGTCTTTTCAGTAGGCTATTTGAAGATAAGCTTTCTCAGAAATGCCAGCTGGAAGTGAAACGTGTAAACTTGTCCTATGACAGTGTGGGTAGTGTCATTGTTAGTTTATTAGTTAAAAACAAAAACTTCTAACATAATCTTAGCTGCAATTTTATAAGGTTGTTTTAAGAACAACCCCATAAACTGCAACACAACCTTTGGGATGAAGATTATTCTTATTGCCTATTTTTGAATTTAAAAATTATGTTTTGTTTCCTATAGCTATCTCAAGCAGCTGGAGGTACAAGTGATGAGTTGGAGAACCTATCACTGTGTTTCCTTTTGTACAATGAGGGAATAATTCACTACCATGTAGGTTAATTTCTAGTAGTACTATTGTACCAAAGGAGGAGTTCCATATTTGGAACTACACATTGAAGACTTGATTTTTTCCCTCTTCCCTGCTTACCTTTCATGTTTTAATCCAAATCCTTATCCAATATATATTGGCCAAGTTTTACTTTTCATGTTACTACACTGAAGAATGTTAATAGCTCAGAAAAATCTGAATGAAACAAAGCTTAAATACTGGATACTAATTGTATTTCACACAAACTTTTTATTTTCTCTTTCTCAATTTAAGAGTCCATCCTGTCTTATATTTTAGGATACATTAATTATAATTGCTGTATACAAATACAATAATTCAAGAATGAATAATTAACAGAAATTCTACCTGTCATGACTGGAAAGATTTGTTCAAGGAGCTTGGTTGATGTTATCATACTTATTTTTCTAGCTCAAACAGCCAAAGACTGCAATTAATATAATTGAGAAACTATTCAAAATTATAGAACCTTTAGGTAGGTTCCTATTTTGAGTTTGTTTGGCTCTCTTCAGTTCTGTCAGGGTTTATAAATTTAGTTCACTCTTTCATGACACATAAAGGATCATAATCACAGTCCTGGTAATATGAAATTAGTTGGAATGCTGGTAATCCCATGCTTGAAAAGTTTAGGTGTGTAATACACCAATTCGACTTACGGCCTCGTTTTGAAAAATTCTTCGAATTCTTTTGTACAAAATTCTCGACCTCAGATTCGGATTGACAGCAATGATTTTAGTCTACTTGTGAGTTTTCATTATGATATTGCTCACGATATTGATTTTATGACGACATAAAGATGAAAATTTTATAAAGGATTTGACCGTGATTGGCAACTAGGGGGGTAAAGTTTCCCCCCTAAACGATTTTTGCGGTAAAATCCCTTACAGGTTTTCAAACTTCATTTCTCTGTAAAATCTAAAATACAAGTTTAAAACAATATGAAAAATGGTATCCCGCCTAAAATTATGACGATAGAACCAAATCTGAGCTTAGAAAAGTCGTATAACCAAGTTTGGAGAAATTTCCAAAACGAGGTCGTAAGTCGAATTGGTGTATTGCGTGCAATTGTGTGTGCTCCACAAAACAGAGACCTTCATGATTTTTTACGAAGATCTGATGTAGCCACTGAAATGTATAACATGTGTATTTCAAGGCTGTATCACTGTTTGAAAATGTGTATGAGGTTTTTAGAAACCAAACAATTGTTACAGGATTATAGAAGAAGTTTTCTGTTTTTGTATGAGAACAGATTTGAATCGATCTGTTTTAAATTTTGTTTTCCGATTGAAACTCTCAAAAATTGAGTTATTGGATCCCAGTTCAAAGTAAAGTCATTCAAAATAGAGTCAGTGAAATTGGGAACATATATATTGGGAACAGAAAAAATATTTATGGTCATATGTATTAGGTACAGCAAAAACAGAGGCATTCAAAATGGAGTCATTCATTCTCAGTTTCAAAAAGAGCTTGAACCAATGATATGAGAATGAATAAACATGCAATATTGAATCACTTATTTTCATTTGACCAAAACAGAGTGGACTGGAGTATTGGAAACAGTTCAACAAAAGTGCTTCAGAGGGTGATTATGCCCCCCTCCTTAAATGCTTCCAAGATAACTCACACAAAAGAAATTAAAAAACTACTGTAGGGAAAATTTACAAGATTTGAATGCAAAAAAAGTGAAAAAAGGAATTGTCAGTCAAAATGTGGTGCTGAGTGTGCAATTAAAAGCATGTCTGGGAAATTTCAGGCATCTGTGGAAGTGTGTGCCTGTGTTGGCACACATAAAATTACTAGGACTGTTATCATTTATTTTTCAAAATTGTAGTTTTACAAGATAACAAACTAATTCTCTTTGTTGCACTGCTAACACCATATCTATCTGCATATTAATTCACCAGGCATATGTAACTCAGGCATGTGGCAACTATACATTGTATCGTTTGCTACCTAGCTTCCGAAGGTAGTTTTAGGACATCAAGCAGTGTCTTGGTCCTTCCCCTGTAACCACACCTCATGATTTCTACACCCAGAATTACAAAGAGCTGGTGACTCTCCTCACTCTAAGAGAAAGTTTTGTCATGTCAAGAACTCAAACCATGGACTCTTGGGTCTGTAGTCAGCTCCTCTAGCAACTGAGCCATCCTCGCACAAAATTTCAAATTAGTACCTTGCTGAAGGTTATGGTTAAAAAATTATAGAAATGCTGAAAATCTGCACAAAGTATTACAAATCACATCTAAATCCTGTCACTAGTATAGAATGGTCAATCAAAGCCTTGATTAGGCCTAAGAAAAAACCTTTGCAGTTATTTTGGCCATCAATGTTTTGATAATTAGACTCTAATAACTTTTGAATAAATGTATTTATCTATTTTATCCAACATCACAACTTTATTATAACAGCAATCCTTTTCTTTTTAGATGACCATCTTGCTGTGAAAGTCTGCTTTTTTCTTGTTGAATTGTATCTTTCAACATTCAAGGTAAAATTACTCACTCAGTATTAGTTTTATATCATGTTTTTATTGATAAACATACACACCCTTGGTTGGGCCCTTTGCCTCTATAGATTAAAAAAGGGTTACTGTAATCCCTTGCTTCATCCTCTAAAATGTTTATTACTGAAATAATTATTTTGCATGTAAGAGTTTATTCTTTCAAGAGTGATGTTGCTTTATTTTATTAGGAGTATGTGGCTCTATCTCCAAATAATAAAGAGCCAAGGCACTTTAAATATTCTTGAAATTCATTTGTTACGTGAAAAATTATGATTTTGAATTATTAAAAAGATTCACAGTTTCTTAATGATTATAACATTAAACTTTAAACAGTTTCAAATCAACAAGTCTGATAATGATTTTCTAATTTATTTCAGACTGATCAAGCAAATGGGATGCTGAAGTATATAGAAGATGTATTGTTTGCTCCAAAAACCTTCAGTCATCTTCAGTCAAATGACAACAAACAGCAAGGTGATAATGAGAACAGCCAGTCAGTTTCTCAGTCTACAACCAGCAAAGAAATGCCAGAGGAGTTCAAAATGCATATATATATGGTAATGTTGAACTCCATCTTCTATGAAGATTTTTTTATATGTAGCGTAAATCCTCAAATTTCCCCTTATCAAAAAATCCCCCCTTTGAATAAGCCCCACCCCAGAACTACAAATTTTCAATAAGCCCCTGCTCAAATAAGCCCTTTCTTCTACCATAAATCCTTGAATTGGCCTCCCTCGATTTGTTGATTTTTGCCATCTGAGGGGTTAATTTGAGGATTTACAATAATTATTATGCATAATATATAATGTGTCTGTTGCCAGCCACTGAGATTACTAAAAATTACAGTCCTAGACATTTTTTATTATTGAAAAGATTACAGTACCTCTACACTCTCTATAAATTCTTCCACCATATATAAATGAAAGGGGGGAAATGATGTCTGCAATCCACCAAGGGAAAAACAGAAACAACATAAATTCAATACTAAAACAGTTGCCTGATGATCTCATTAATCGTGAAACTCGGAGTGGCAACTTAAAATTGTCCTGTTCTATACACAAACAGCTCTTCCTATACAGCATTGAGTATTTATGACAGAACGGTAAAACTGTTATTCTTCTGATTCAATGCTATGTGTGTGGGTTAATTTGTTATACCAGCATTCAATATGTCAGTGCTGACATCTCTGCTATTGAAACCCATTTTTTAGTATGACAGTGGTTTTGAGATATAATTTAAAATCGAGCTCATTTATTCATTTTGTTTTCTGTAGGCAAAGGCAAAAATGTATTTAATTAGAAAGGCTTTGAAAGAATGTAAACGTGAGATCAAATCTGTTCTAAACATGAACGCAAATGTAAGTATTGGTTTATTTCTTTTTTAAATTAGATAAATTATGTCATATATCATATTTTACTACTTCATATGAGTGTTTCATGTCTAATCACGATCAGCTAAACTTTACTGAGTCAGTAACAAAATTATGGAATAAGCCATCGCATGGGTGGTATTAATAATCCTAGTATATTTCCATACCTTTTTGGTTTTACTGCATACACACATTGATTTGTTGGAGGTAGTTGTGTAATTGACAATGTTATGGTTACGTTAAAAAGACCTCACATCTCGTCAGCATCATATTTATATGATAGTCTTAACTGACACTCCAGTGTAGAGTGTTTCTAGTTTATAGAAGAGATTAAGAATGGATGTGGTATTCTTATTGGAAAATGTCTCTTTTTCACTATTTTATGGGAGAATGTTTCGGTCTTGATGAATTCATTTTTCTTTTTCCTCTATCAAATCGTAGGTAACGATTGCTGATTTCCCCTTTCTTGTAGAACTCAGATGCATTGTTTCTGAAAAGCAATTACGAATATACTCGAGAAAACTACCCCAAGGCGATCAAATTACTTAACAGTGTGCCATTGCAGACAATAGTGGCAATGCGAGGACAATCTCTTGTCACCCTTTACTACAACAATATGAGTTGTATTCATTTCAAATTGGGGAAATACAACCTTGGCATATTCTACGCCCGAAAAGCGTTGGAGGAAAATATATTAGCAATGAGGAGTCTACCATCAATTGAAAAAAGTATGTTTTAATATTTCTATTGTGCTTCATTGAGAACACATGTGATCTGGTATCCCAGTATTTCACACAGTCTGCAAATTTTTTTGCGAGCACAACGAGCATGTAATTTAACCATGCCTCTTCAAAGCTGCAAGAGATGAAGCAGGCAGTTGCGTTTCTAAAAAATAATTCGTGGTGTGTCATGAGTGAAAACTGTAATGTGGATTTTACCTTGCCTTACGTAGCATTAGACCTGGCCTCTTTTCTCGTTCTTTGCCTGGTATATTTTTTGTAAGAACCAGCAAGGATAGTTTAATTATGTGTAATTCTCCACTTTAGATCATCAGTTATCTGGACGGCCTCTGCAGACATTAGCCATGAACAAGAGAAGTGAGATTATGTACAACATGGGCGTTCAACTGTTATTTGCAGGTAGACCTGTGGCTGCATTCGATTGCTTCATGGAATCAAATGATCTATTCGAGTGTCACCCAAGGTTCTGGCTCAGACTGGCTGAGTCTTGCATCATGGTCCATCAGCAGGTAATCACGGGGAACGTTTATTTAGTTGTGTTACAAAGTGAAACAAAGAAGAAACTTTCGCAAAGTTTAATATTCTTTTCAGAGCCATGACCTTTGAAGTTAAGCAAAGATTAAGAAAACAGGATGGAAAGGGGCATCACCTATAGTTACTACAAATGTAACTCTAATTTTAGACCAAAATTAAATTTCAACTTTATTACCAGAATTCTACCATAGAGTATATAACTTTTATGAATTTTTTTGATACAAAATTTTAGAAATGGCTTTTGATAGACAAAAATTTTTAAACATATTGGAGCTTTTCGTCTGACATTCTTCAGAGAACAAAACGCAAGAATAATGATTAGAATAAAACATTAGAATAATAATTAAGCTATAGAATATGTATACCCAGTTGTTGATCGAAATAGGCCAACCAAAAACTGAGCATATAAATATTAAGCAGATATTTGGTCTTTTTCCACCCAGCAGTTTTAAAGTTGATGCACATGAAAATGGCAAAACCACAATTCCATTTGCATGTAGACAGTCCATTTTCAACCTTGGACTTTATTGGTAATATTTTCTATAGGCAAGCGGCCCTGATTTGGCAATAAATTTGGATGATACTTAACTTTTTCTTCTATGATCGCCAGTTTCAAAGGGACATTATCAGAAGTCCGGTCAAGAAAAGCAGCTATGTTCGCGGCGTGATAGGAGCTGGCACACACAGGAAGATAGTCTTATCCCCTGTTCACGACGTAAACAAAATTCATAGGTAAATAAACACTACATTTTATAAAATTCAAAGCCAATCATTGCCAAATAAACTAAAAGTTTTTTCTCCTAACAATTTTACATTGAATAATTGACTGCTAACAATCTTGATATGATGATGAAAATCTATCTCCATTTTTATTGTGTCACCAAATGCTTTCCATTAGTAGTGCAAAAATTTCTAACAGAAAGAGTTTTGTTGTCAAAAACAAATTTTATTATGTATTCATCTTCAATAGACTTATCACCCCAATCACTACCAATTTATAGCGTAAAGGTTGGGCGCCATTATCGACTTTTAAAGTTTCCTCTAAAGATTTCTGCAGTTGTTTTACACATGGGTCTCCTGTTTGACTTAGTGAATGTTTACTGCCTATTCAGTTCAAAGATTTGGTGTTTTGGTTTTTTATAGCAACATTCAATTGAATATTCTGTTTCAGACACGAAAGTCAGTCTTCAGCGATGCCAGCTCCAACAATAGAATTCGGAAGCATTTGTTTATCTAATGCGATGAAACTGCTGCCAAAAGCAACTGACATTGATGATGCCTTTCGGCAGCTAGCAGCATCGATGCAGGAAGCAGAAGGTGCCGAAAAAGAGAAAGAGTAAGTTTTTTTGTAGCTGCCCAATGGTACCTGAATATTTTTCCTTATTCAATGGCGAACAGCATGTGTGTTTAGGTCTGGAGTGTGGTAAAAATCAGTGGCTCTAATAAGATATCATGCGTTCTTTATAATAATAATTGTAATAATAATAATACTTTATTGAAAGTCATATTGATTTTAGCTTTGCTCAGTACCCTGTCTGCAAAATTTATTTTATTAAACGTGGTTACTCTTTAACCTTTAGTTGCTTATATTTGCCTCTTTTATCATCATGCCTTAAATCTTAAAGGGTTTTTTCGGTTTATTGTAAAGAATGAAGTAACCTATTTTCAAGCATCAAACCAAAGTAGATTAAGGTTAGTGGTAACCCCAGAGCTGTGACAATGTCGTCGTTTTAACTTTCTTGTTGTAGAAGAACAAAGAACTGCTGTTATTGAATTGACTGCGCTATTCCCCGTATTTTTGTCAAATAGCCTGCACAGTGACGTCAGTTTACAACAGTTTTATGTTAAAAGAACGGTTTGATAATTAAAAGTACTGAAGCTTGCCATTCCTCCAGTTTGTGTTTGGTATAGCAACAGCAAAATCAGAATTTACCGGTAAACCACACTTCCCTCTCATGTCTAAAATAACCCATTAACAGTCTTTTTTGCTCCTCTCCTTAGAAAATCTTTTGCTCTTGGTGCACATTTGGCTAAAGACCTACCAGGCGAACCGATATCTATTCAAGAACTCCACAAAATGAGGTGCTTATTTATCACTCAGTTACATCTTTATTCATTAGGACCTAGCAACACAGTGACGTATTTGCGTATTTGAAGGGGGCAGCTGGGGCAGTTGCCCCTCCTTCAACGAGTTGAAGCAAGTCTGGCGCCTTTTCTTTGGAAATTGTGCGCCCCTTTTGAAGAATGGGAATCTGGTGAAAAAGTTTTTGAGACCGATAAGTTAATTTGCTTCAAGGATTACCTCAAAGTTATGATGTTTATTCCGAAAATGGATCTAATCTTTGTTGTATACAGCGTACTCTCGTCATCAATTTTTGAAAATTTTTCAGCGCCCCAACTACCAACTGCCCCTTCTTCAAATTTGCTCTGGATCCGCCCCTGTAGCAACATGCTACAATACTGTATACGGTATAGATAGGACCTTCAAAAGGTGTTGCAAGCTTGAAAACCCTGGGAAATGTTTAGTTTCCGGTTAGAATAACAGTTACAGCACCCTCTCCCCCGAAACATTGGTAAGCTGTAGAGTGTAATATCATAACTGTATCAGAGGCGAGTATTTGGCAGAATTGACACTCTGAGATTTATATAAAACAACATTGTTTGAAGGTTAAGAGGGTCCTAGGCATTTGACAAAATTCTGTGCAATACACAATGATTTTCACAGTAGCCGTCTGAAAGCGTGTATAAAGTTATTAAATAAATTATGTTCCGGATTTCAAAATACCGTTTTCTATTTGATTAATTAAAAATATCTATTTTATTCTATTAACAATAAACTACTACTATCATTTAGGCCTGTGTTATCTGGGCTGTTTAGACTATTAATAATATTCAAATACAAAGAACATTTATTAGCAGTCAAAACACTATTGATTTTTACGGACAAAAAACTAAAAACTTGCCGAGTAACATGCATATGAAAGAACGCGTCTCCCTTTTCATTAACTCGAGAGGTTCGGTAAATGCATTTAAAATACAACAACTATAAACCATCTATACAGGAGTACATTTTTTGTCCCAAGTTTCCCTTCATTTGATTGATGTGCCTTTCTTTTTCAGGCTTTCCGTCATCGCATGTCGTGCCTATATATCGCTCGGTCTTGGTGACCATGTCAAGTCGCTAGATTATGCGAGAGAGCTACTTTCCCAGTCGATGCTGCCGGGGGCCTACAAGTAAGTCGAAGCACTGAACAACGTTGTCCTTTAACGTTTAAAACAAAATGGCTTTAAAAAGCAATCATTTTGAAATATACTAAACTTTTCGTCTGACACTCTTCAGAGCATAATGTGTCAGCATATGGATCGAAAACTCTTAAGCTAGAAAATATCTATAACCAGTTTCGGATCGAAAAAGGCCGATCAGAAAGGAGGGCACATAAATGTTAAGGTTGCCCGAGCAGGGCCACTTGCCTATTGAAAATATTACCAATAGGACCCAAAATAAACCTTCTGTCTACATGAGGTTTTTTCAGTTAAATATGAAAATACTGTTGATTTGGTTCATGGCATGTATTTCTAAACATACTACCTATAAATCAATGATCCTGCAACCGAAAGACATAATACTGCAAATTATTGTTTATATTCAAAGTTTCAGAATTCTCAAGAATTTTTCCCTGTCGAAAAACCCCCGTAAGAATGTTTGCTGTGTATCTCTTTTGGGTAGCACACAAGAGAGCTTAATAGTGATGATATGATAAAATCCCTTAAGGAACATCTGCAGAGATAAACATGTGGGGGCACTATTTTACCCCTGTCTTTTACTCGTTTTTTCTGTTGTAAAATAGATCACTTTGACTGTGTCCAAAGCTTTATGTCTGAGGTTCATAATTTGTTTATTATTGCTTGATTCTTAGATACCTTGGACATTTATATGCAGCCGAATCGTTGATAAAATTAGACAGAATTTCAGAAGCTATCGCAGAATTATCACCGGAAAAGATTACAGACATCTCAACGTCTTTGGAGTCTAACCCAATAGATTCTAAAAAAGGTATACTGACATCCACTACAATTAACTTCAGTTTAAGAATGTTTTTTTGAACGTCAAGTTCACCTGTATTTGACCTTTTAGTTTACTCTGGGAAATTTATCCCAGTAGGCCAAGATAAATATTTTCTTAACAAGTCCTTGATGCTACATTAGTAATGATACACAATATTATACAAAGTAATGAGTGATGATACACACTGCTTATTAAGAAGAACTCCAATCAAATTGTGAGCAAGCAATGAAACGTTCTCACTGATTCAGCGTTTCTTTGCAGAGCAAAAGAAAGAATTATTCCCAAACAATGTACAAGAGGCTCGTGCTGTGATGTACATCAATCTGGCATGCGCTTGCAGTCTCCGAAACGAGTTTGACAAAGCAAAGCGAATGCTTCAACAGGTATTTTCAACGTTTTACTTCGCCGAGCTCGCGATCTTTAACAAACATCAAATGTCCTTCCACTTAAGGGATACACTACATAGCCGAGGCCCTTGTCCCGAATCAGTTTCCACTTACTTGATCTTATCTGGCAGCCTGCGCTATTTGTTGGTCGACGTATTGCAATAGTCTAAGGATTAAGATTCTAAGAAGTAAGTTACGCACAATAAGCTGCTTCATCTTTAAAGAAAGGCTAGGAAGATTTCACACTGTGAGGAAAGTTCCATGAGAACGACTTTATATTGTGAATATAAGCAAAAGAGTTCATTTTTTGAATGTTTCTGTTGGATGTGTTCCTCATGATTTTTTCAAAAAAATGTGCCGTGGATCAAAAAAATTCTAAAAATACTGAACTAGCATGCAGCCTAGCCTACGCCCTATGTCAAAGTATTACTGGTGTGGTTAATAGTAAATGGATTCTTTTACACATGACCAAAGAAACTTGAGCGACATACTTCTTTCGGTTTCTGACAGTACTCGCCCTTGACTTGAAATGTAACCACGATATAATTTTATCCTTCATGCATACTTAGTTTATTTATAAAGGTACTAATATGTCGCTTTTAGCAGCATATATTTGAAAAAGTGACATTTCTGTCTCTGCTGTTGGTAGGCTTCTATTTGTGCTTAAAAAGCTATTGGTTTTTAGTTTTATCATGACAAAAAGTTCTTAAAACATCTTTTCCTGTTGATAATATGGTTGTGTATATCACAATTGCAACTAGATTTAGTTCACGGTTAAATCTTCAACTGAATAAGCATATTTTTTTTGTCATTGTAGCTTGTGAATTCAAGAATTCCAGATTTCATTTCTACACATGCGATTTTGCTCTCAGCCTACATAGAGCTGCAAACAGGTTTGTACTTGTTGAAAAGTTGTTGAACAAATTCAACATTTTTTGGCCTGAGGCCTAATTTTCTAAAAAAATTTGCAAAAAATCGTGATACGAAAATTAATAAGTATATCCGTTATTTGCACACGCGGCTATAGTTTTTCAAATATACGCAAAAAGGATTATTGCAATTTTCTATGCTTGCGATATTTCATTCGTTACTGGTAGAGTAACCATTTTTCACAATAAAACCTACTTTCTAAATGTTTTGGTCACCCTCCCACGACTTGTTAAATTGCTCAAGAATAGGCCTCAAGAGCCCCCATTAGGGCCCGCTGCCTTGTTTATGCTCAATTACGTCAGAGGACACTGAATCGTAAAAAAACATTATGGTCTCACAGGCAGGACCATCTTAGTCTCTTAGTCTCTATAGCCTCAACAAGCGGTTAAGAACGAACATACAATTGTCATCTAAAGAATTTTTCTCAGACAGTTTTTGTGTGAAAATTTTCGTATCTTTTTTCTTTTGTTAACATTGTCAATTGCTTTCAAAACTTGAGTAAGGGCTTTAAAAACACGGTATGCACATCCTTGCCAGTATGTGCCTTTTTCTATAATTGTTTTGCTCTCAAAAAATAGAGGCGACATTTCTAAAAAAATGCATTCTTCATCTGCTTTAGGAAACATCGGTACTGCTTTGGAAGTTATCAAACGCGGGGAAGTTTTACCTTCCGGTCGACTAGTGGACCGAATCGATGCTGCTCGGCAGACACAACTGCAGCAACAACAACATCAACAACATTTTTACCAAGGCCAGATGATGCAAGGGAGCCAGTACCAAACACATCAAATGCAACCCATACAGCCACCACAACAGATGTCGTCATCGCAACAACGGCCTTTCGCTGCTTTGCAAGGCTACCCGACGTCTGGTCACAGATCTCTTTTCGGTGAAGACTCTCTAGGGTCCTTGCAAAGACCATTTTAACATGTTTTTGCATGTCACACGCTTAGTTTTGTATAGAGCTTGACTCATTTGCAAAATAGATGTTATTGATACAAAAAAACTATTTGTTTGTTTCCTTCTGCATACTTGATGTTCGACCAACACGTGGATGACCCCAATAGACACAGCGGCCTTTTCCCACAATTAAGTCACATTTCTTGACAACAAATTGAAGAATCGCTGTTGCAAAGATTCTGCTGCCACGTGGTGAGATAATTTGGCTTTGAAATATTTTTTTGGATGCGATTTTTTGATGAAAATATCACGTGACATTAAAATGTATTACCAAATGCGGAAGAATTTAATTTACAAAATGTGTTTGCACAAGAATAAAACGCTGTTCTGACACTTATATTTCAAAAAACTGTAGTTTAATTGGCAGGAATGATAAAAATTTGACTGTACTTGAGAGAAAGTGAATCGGACTTATAATTGACTGGTCGATAAATAATAGAGATAAACTTTGAACCAGTACAAAACCAAGCCTGCATATAAGTTACAACAATTACTGTGAGTCAACTACGAATAGTGATAGGACCATGCGAGTTAAGACTTGAGAAGAAAGTTTTAGTGATCAAAAATTTAGATTTGGTTGTATGAGCTATAAAACAGTTTTGTGCAACATGGGTGGTAAAAATGGCATTCCCTGTTGAAGAATACAGTCCCCTTACACTTCGTATGACAGGGAAGGTAACAAGATGTTATCTCGATGACTCTCTAACACAACTCTTTCTGTGTCATAACTTCAGGCTCTGGGGGTCTGTATGCAGTCGCCATTTTGAAAAAGCGATTTCTTAGACTCGCCGTCGTACCGTCATTTTGAAGACATGATTCAAAGAAAAAGCCATCACAGTAAGAATCAAGTAGGTAAGACGTTTCCCTCAAAAATATAGGCTAAAATCATCGATACGTGAGAAGTATGACACACTGTGTGGTAATCAAGATCTAGACAATAATTTAAAAGTTTCTTCAGATGACTTTACAAAACCTTTACAAAACGAGTCTTCTAAAACGTATGGCGCTACAGATTTTATGTTTAGCATTAACTATTAAAGGTTCGTAAATAGCAAACACCGAACAGTGATGTGCTTAACCATGTAAGCGATGTCCACCATGTGAAATACGAGACAAGTCCTTTTATGAGTTCCCCGCAGTAAAATGCCCTGCGAAGGACGGCTACGTATCTAGTTCCTTCTGAGAAGACCGTTGAATTGCTAGTGGCATTTAAAGCAACAGACGCGGGGGTTGAGCCTGCAGCATCTAAAAAAGCAATAGTGGTACTTCAGGGCGACAGCTTACGTGTTTATATGATACAGTATTTTTGCATGGTTGCAATGTAAGTATTACATGGCAGTGTGCGGAGTTAGCCAATGTTTCAATCAATGATTAAGAAAATATCTCTCTTTGAATAATAAAGAACATAGAATGAATATTTTGTGAAAGTAGTGTCGAAGAGATGCTGTAGATATAAAGTGGCATTGATTCAAATTTCATCTTCAAGCGAAAATTTCTAATTTGTGATTGCAGAAAAGCTGTTTTTAATAAGACGCTTTGAGACACTTTGGAAGTGCTTTGAAAACAAAGAAGCCCTGCGATGCTACAAAGTTAAATCATAAATAAAAAAATGCCAAAGTAAGTAAGCAAGATTGATATATTTGTGGAATGATGCTGCCAAACAAGATATGATACTACTTCAACATAAGTTTGGCAAGTTGAAGAAATTTATGAAATGTGAGAAAGAACCGCACGCAATTCACAGCGCAATTAAGCACCTTAGCATCAAGTATCCAAGCATGAACCAAACGCGGGGAAACATTTCGTCAATATAGCAAAAAGTTTCAGATATAAATGCTATAAAATTGAAATGGTAAATGCCAAGTATTGATGTAAAAAACAAGGTCCTTGCACAGAGGGATAAATGATTGCAGAAAAAATAGGATGGAATTTCCAAGCGTTCAAAGTTATGAGAACCAAATACAGCTGAGTTTTCTTGCTCCTCCGAAAATCTTGAAAATGTACATCTCCTCTTCCAACGTGATATTGCTGACACTTAAATAAACACAAATAATCCCAAACAAGGAAGATCTGAGAAGCCATCATCGCGTTATTACTCTTCGGGTCTCGTCAACCAAAATCGTTTCAGTGAAAAATCTACTCTGTATATCAAGATTTTCGGGAAACCACTTTTTGGACGTATTCGTATGAAAACCTTTTCAGTTCTCCGGCATCTGTTCAAGAAAGAAACAATCCGCGTGGCCTGCCTCGTTACCATCCCGCAAAAAACTGCCTCTGATTGGATAACTGATCACAAAAACATCTGGTTCTGACTAAAGAAACTTACATTTGGAAATTGAATTTCAAAATATGAAAAGCAACTCAAACTTTTCAAGCATAAATTGTTAAATAAATTAATTTTTAAAAATTCACTTACCAACTGATAACCAGGATAACGATAAAAAGAAAATCAAAATTACTGGAGCAAGATACTGTAATGCAACTGTTGACATGTAGAAAAATATTCTTGCAACCTGTAAGACAAACGGGAAAATTCTGTCAATTCAACGCTGAGAAAAATTTGGGCATGTCAAGCGTTCTAAATTCAGGAAGGGACATGCTCCTTATACCCAGTGAAAATGCGAGTAATCGTTAAACAGCGCGCAGAGTCTACACGCAGGCTAAGCTATCGTGTGCGCTGTAGCTCGAAATAATCGAGGCTGGTCACATCCGATTTTAAGATTCAATAAAAATGATAGGATTTCAATGTCCAGAAAAAAATGCATGTGCCGGTGAAATCATAAGTGTAAAACAAAAATTAATTGAATTTAAACAGCTATTTGGATAACTAAAAACTTTCACAGATGCTTAACAAAAAATGTGGATTTTAAGGGAGGGGGTGATAAAGAACAAAGAATCTAGTGGGGTGTATCTAATTTGCGAGAAAAAAACTAAAAACAGGTAGATGTAGGCCATAATTTGACTTTTACTTCCTAAGTACATCATTTCCTTATATCTTGTTAAGAGGACACTAGAACTTGCTCTACGTCAGTCACACACAGCTACCATACAAAAGTATCTTTAACGAATACAGATTACTGTTAACCGGGATGCTGCAGAAAGATCGACGACACCATGTTAACAGCGCAGTACAAGCTTTGTTGGTAAGTAGCTAAATTTCTATTCCAAGCTTCATGCATAATGCAATCAATAACTGATAATCAATCCAGCTCTAAGCACAAAAGTGTATTATTTTCAAGGTGGTACACCGGGAGTCCAATGACATCTTTACTTTAGGTAGAATAAGAGGCTAACGTACCTTGCTCTGCAGCTGAACATTGGTTATCTTGCCAGTCTCCTTACGCAACTTTTTTACTCGTTCATTTGCCATGTTCAAATAGGATTGCAGGGACGTTCTTGTCATTGCCATTCGTAGCAAGCACACTGATAAAACTATCAAGATTCGTGCTTTTGGAAAATTCTCAGTAGTTAATCTGTGAAACAAAGACAGCGATAGGCAATGAATTTAAGGCGAAAGGAGACAGGATAAGTATCAAAGGGGGGTTTGGATGGTGGAGAGAGTCAAAATGAATAGCGAAAAAAAACAAACATCTTTTACTAGTGATTCAAATTTTCATCTTCTAGGTGTATTCATTTTCTTGGAGTACACAAACCAATGATACATTTAATCCTTGACGGACTATTATCGCAGGGCTGTTCATTTGAGATTAGACACCCTATTAGAGAGTTTCTTTCCTCAACGCAGTCAGCGAGGTTTCTTCCCTCAACGCTAGGTTGGCTGATTTAATCGTGTTATGTGAGAGGTGTCTATCCCGCCTGGGTTGAATATCGCGCGGCTCAGCAGTGAGATCTAGCCTAGTTAAGCAAACCCACCCCTCGAATGTACAAAATCTACGTTTCAAGTACAAATTACTTTGTAGGCTGATCACATCCTTGTTGGCTACCTAGCCTGAGTGAGCTACCAAACCTCATATGAACGGGCCTTTAGAAGCTAAATTGTACAAAACTGGGATTACACTTCTATGAACGTTACCATAACGACTTTTTACAGTTAGAAATTAGTACAACTCCAGCCAAATAATGGCTAGAATTTGATTTTTTTCTATACAGAAAATATTCCGAGGCTGTTGCACGTTTTCTTCCACTTTTCAAAAGAGCACGGGGGCCAGACACATATGATTTGTCTCTAAGGGGGCATTGCACGGTTAAAACAATAATTCATTATTCAAGTTGAACAATAATATGTATCTCTACAATGATTTTAAAGATGATGTTAAGTTTTGGACCAAAGAAAAGTACAGCTTTGCGGTTCACGAGAAAGAACGTCCTGACTAAAATCCGGGACGGAAATGTTTCCCGAAATTCCGGCCATTTAATCACACTGCTGATTAAGAATTGTTCTAATCTTTAAAATCTAAAGCGAAATGCTCATATTATATCAGATACTTACGATAGCGAATTCTGTGAGTTAGCATCCAAAGATACCAGATTTTCCCTTGCAAGAGGGCGTATCCAAGCAAGAACTGGTAAAATAGGCCCAATAAATGCTGCATGTAAGAGCACCCTAAAACCCACGAAAAAAATAAATACCATGACAAAGCTCTACTGGCTAGAATCATTGATAAGAAGCTTCAGTATTAAATCATTTGCACGTGAAATACCATCAGCAAGGCAATTAAATATTTACAAAACTAAGTGTTTATCAAATGTAATTGCTACGCGTTAAAGGAATTCTGTTGTAAAACGAATACACAGATAATTTAAGGAAAAATCTAAAAATCTATTTTATCAATCGTTCAAAACAAAGAAACCTGCTTTTAACAATCGAATTTTTGTTGATTTGACCTGCTTCATAAACGTTAGAACCAAGCCCAAACCAAGGGGAAGCTGCTTGTGCTCTTGGCCATAAATTAGCCAATTTTGGAAAGATTTAACTGCCTTTTTATACGGGCATCAATCACATTTCCATTACAAATTGTTGTCTTTGAAATTAATATTTCAAAATCGAAGATTCTAAAAACATATGTTTGTGTCCTCGTCAATTTGTTGATCTGCTCAATGATACCCCGGAGTTACCTATGCAGCATTTTGCTGCATCATAAAGAAAAAAATTTGCAAAATCTTCAGATACCACAGAGTTTATCACTTTTTCGAGGCAGCAAAATCATACCGTTTCTATGAAACCAGTAAATGTTCTTAGGTTACACGAATTTGTCCTTTACTCTTCCAAAATTATCAAGCTAACAAAATAAGAACAGTATCGTTAAACTGTAATCACGAAGGCAAAATCTTAATCAAACAGAGGCAGGATGAGTTCAAAAATATAAACTCACTGAAAAAGAGGCTGTGATTCGTGGTAATATAGACTATCCAAGTACATGTTTGCCAATCGCAATCCAGGGAACCCAACGAAAGCTCCAACCAAGGCCGACATCACTGCGAGGGCTAGTTTGAATGACCATAGCGGAGGGGGCTCTCTAAATGAACATTATCAAACAAAATAAATTATCAATTAGGTGAAGTAATGTAGATGTAGGCAAAGAGATCTAAGTAGCTTTTCAAGACAGCCTTAAAGACAATATATACTTGACAAATCAGTTTATATTGATAGTTAACATATTTTGCTTCCAAATCTAGCCAAGTATTTATTCTAGCAGGCAATACCTTAATTTTATCCTTCATTTTTAAAGACGGCTGAATTTTCTAAAACACTGCCGTAATATTCTAAGACATACTAGAATTATTTTTATATATTTACAATACATTCTTATGTTTGGGCCTAAAAATCATATATTCATCAGATTTTGAGACCATTGTTCATTGCAAATAATAATCAGCCATTTCAAAACTCTAACAGATCGTTGATTTTAACCTTAGCTCTCCTTTTTAGACATTCTTATAGAAATAAAAAAGAAACCTCCCCATATATTACTCAAATCTTCCCACAGAAATCCCTCTCTTAGTTTGTCTCCAATCTTCCCAATTAAACTTAAGAATATCTATCCTGGCCATATATTACTAGCATTCAAATGTCAAGAGCAACATTTTGGTATAACGTAATTAGCTGCCACTTTGTAAAGCAGGCACTCTTGATGATATGTAATATTGAGATGCAGAAGAAACCATCACCTATAAACATTTTAAAGGAGCTATTCGTAAATAAAAAGTACATTAACTATCCACAAACCTTGTGGTAAAGCCTAGCTCTTTCATACACGATATCAAATTATCCATGAAACTCTTATAACCTTTGGTAAAAAAATATATACATATACATATCATAGACAAATTTCAATAATACAACACAACAAAAGCTGAAGTGATACTTATCAAATGTGAATCACTAAATATTTGATCATTAAATATTTTCTAATTTTGCCTACTTGACATAATATTTCAGTTGAATACCACAGCTTGTGAAATTCATAGAACTTTGACAGCTATAAATTATACGTAAGTACTCAAAATAAAATCAGGCCCTTACAAACATTTGGCAATAAATTCGAACAGCTACTGCTAATCGGGGTAACGGGGCCTCTCCATAAAATTTTATTGTATAAAAAGAAATTGAACGGTAGAACCAAATACCAGACCACACAAGCAACAGACCATCTAATGTTTTCAAGGTATCGGACCTTTCCTAGTAACAAAAATTTTGAAAGAGAACTATGGAGCTTCTTCAGGCTAGTAAGCCGGAATATTACAAATCGCAAGAAAAGGTGTCAAAGTTTGGGGGCTCCAGATGCTACAAGCCAAAAACAAACAGATTCAATGTATAGTCTAAAACTCATTTGTAGAATAATTAGCAGATTTAGACAGTCAGCCCCCTCCTATTTCCATGGTCACTGGACGTAATAGGATGCAAGTAGCAAAGTAGCACCCCTGTTCTGTTGTGCTTAGAATTTAGCAACTTTTAACTTCTTGTTTCCCACTACTTCGATTAAAGACCTTTTATGAAGGCTTTCAGTTTGAAGACCACTTACCATTTTCCAGCCCAAATTCCAAAATAGATTCATCGATAACAAGGACTCCCATAGAGAGAACAAGGAAGAACAAGCCAAACGATATGCACATTGCTCTTTCACCTGAATCCTGGCCATGCCAGTAAGCTGCAGTTAGAGATGCTAGCTCTTTTCTGTTCAAACGATTAAGGAAGTACAACATACAAAGTTTAGCAGACAATAGCCACATTGGCAGATTTCAATTTGAGCATTGCTTTTGGCTTTAGTCGTTTCCAAACCTCCTGGAAGAGTATATTAGAATGGGAATATCACAGAAACATGGGTTTAGGTGCAAATAATTTTGGAGGGTTCTGTACAAGTTGAAAAGTCTATGGCCTTGCAGAGTTACTGAAAGCTGCAAGAAAAAAATCGTTCTTGAAGATTAAGATTTCACATCTATTCTAAATATTCTAAAGGATCAAAATACGAAAACCAGATTCAAAGAGGTTATGTAGAATTGGGAAAGAATACTACGAACAATCAACAAAACATTGTCAGCCTATCATACACTGACAGTTTCGAAGGTCAATTTCCACTTTTGGAAAATCAGATGAACTGAACCAAGCAAATACAGCCCCTTAAAAACCCCTTAGTGGTTGCACATCTAGAACAGTGTCAATTTCCTCTTGCTTCTTATTAATCATCCTTCCTGCTCTAACGAAACTACAAATTATAACAAAAAGAAGCAACCTTAAAATACCTAATATTACCCTATACCAAACATTCTCCTAGTATCTATAGAAAATATCTTCTCTGTTAACAAGTGAAATGGATACATTGCAAAACAAACGATCATCAAACACCAGACGAGACTCAGATTGAACTCTTGAGCCCTTACTTCACTCTTCCAAAGAACTGCAATTTCGACACATGAATAGACGACAAAGGCGCAAAGGCTTATGTCAACAAGCCATCTGTAATCTTGATAACGATGCTGTGTGTATAAATCAACCTCTTCCACCTTAGGAAGAAAAATAAATCTTACATTTTTATGATGCAAGTATACTTCTCCGTAAAATGAGACATAAGAGGAAGATTGAAATACACCAATATGGCAATGGGTGGTAACAGTATTTAAACTTTTGCGAGATAATAGGTTAAAGGTTCCCAAATTATTTTCTAAATGTTTAATTGAAAGAAGAATTTCATTATTCATTATCTATAAGAAGTACCTAGTCTTAGTTTTGTTAGTTTGTTAGTAAGTTTGGCCTGATATGGTTTCATATGGTTTGATGTCCCAGCATGGTCTGGCATGGTGTGGTATGAGCTATGCATTCTTCTGGCTACCTGGCATTTATTCTGAAGTAGATGCCTTCAGATGTTTTTTCTGCTGTTAAATTTTATCAAAGCTGAACAGATGCATTTCTACCTAAGATACATTGTGAAAAAACAGAGCTTGCTTATATTTTGCTAATATTTATATAAATAATTACATCACTACAGACCTTTGCTTGCTCAAGTGTTATCTCAAGGTTACAAGGGATGGTGAATGTTTCAATGTTTCTTGCTACCTGTCCTCCATTTGAAACATTTTTTCTATGATACAAGGAAAAAAATAATAACTTTTCACAAACTCTAAAAAACACAATAAAAGCAAAAGAAACAGCAGATTTGTGGAGCTTCTTTAGAAAAACAAAAAACTAAAATTATAAAATATAAACCAGACAAAGAAATGTTAAAACACAGTGCTAATAACCAATTTTTTTTGCTTTTTTAGTTATATAATATTTATCAGGAAAAGTATCATTATTCATGAAAATATTGCATGCCTTGCATGTATTATGAGCCTGAACCAAACCAACTACATCACAGAACTGATTTTGAGAGCATGGATAACAAAAAAGTTTAAAAACTACTTAACCCAATTCATTCAAGAGAGCTGCTTATACCCTTGTAGAAAAGATATTCACTCACTTTGAGTCTATGTTCCTTTTTCCTTTAACAGGCTTGGTAACTACTCTGCCAGCAAGGGCTTTCAGGGCATCATTACTGGGATATAAATAACGGTACAATCTAAAGTTAAAAAGAAATTATGTTAAAAATGACATGGAAAATGAGAAAGATACAATTATACTTGCATCTTTCTACCAATCAATGCCATCTTGCAAATAAACTTTCTCAAGTCTAATTTAAGTTCAAGTTATACACAAATTTTTCAAAAATTAAAAATAAACATGACTTTAAAATTTTACACCTTAAAAAATTTTTTTAATTTATTTCTCATTGGAAGGATGAAATCTATTCTAAAAAATTTATGGAAATAGACATTACAAATCTGTTATGCATTGTCTGCTAAGTCCCAGCAAAACATGATGAAAACCCTCTACAACAAATGAAAGGCACGATTGATTCCAGTGGCAGAAAATTGCCCAGAATAATTATAACCAAATATCTTATGGCTCATTCGTAAAAAATATTTGAACAGGCATATATCAGGAAAACAGATATACCCCTTCTGAAAGGCATAACTGGGGTTACTCTTATCTCATGAAATACAAATAGAAAGCTTGACAATTCAGCTACTGAGCCCAAGGGGGCTTAGAACAAAAAGTTGAAACCAGTGCATAAATTGAAAAGTTTGGTGGTTAGCATCAACTTGACTGAACTGTAGTATTCTACATTCTGCAATTATAATTTGAATTTTGAAGTCTATACCAATGAATAGCATGGTTGAAAACTGCATCACAAACTATTTTAGGATGAGACACAAGCAGTGGCGTAGCGTCTATGTATGCTAGGCTTGCGGCACGAACATAAAAATTCTAGACAAATTATAGAATTCTTGCAACACTTCTACCGGTAATAAATATGTTGTAGTGTTAAATTCAATGCATAACATTTTCCGCAAAAAAAAGTTTCTTTTTCTGGTCATGACCAGCATGCAGTGAACTCCAGTGCCAACATGCCAATTGGCTATTTTTCTAAGTAAACAGATCGCTAAAAAGTTGTGAAATTTGAAAAATCTGAAAAACTGAAGCCCCTCCACATCACTCTTTTTGCCTGTCTAAAATGAGAGAAACATGCAAGGCTCAATGCGAGAAGTAAGAATTATCCGGACTGGAGCTTGCAGTTGACCTGAGCACAAGCATTCCCAAATATTTGATAATCTACAACATTTCTCTGCCTATAAGCTGCTTTTTGCGAATATTCTTTGCGTGATACATCATTTCAAATTCATTATTTTCCTTTCTTTCCTATGTGACTGTTAAAAAGAGAAAAAGTTTTGTCAAAGTGGGGCCAAAGTCTATTTGTCATGATCTGCATTCGGTAATTCAAGTCAAAAGGCTTGCCAGTATATTTTACGGACCAGGGCATGCGGTAGACCAGAGCGCAAGCCTTGCCAAACAGTTGATGATTTGCAAGGAACAACTTTCTGAAACCATTACACATGTAAGCATTTTCAATTCTAACAACCCTCACAGCTCATTATTGTCATCTTTGTTAACTATGAGAGTAGAAAATGAGCAGAAACTTTTGCTCCTGTTCGCCTAGGCTCTGCGGTGTGTTAACAATTTCATAATGTGTAGAGCTCCTCCTTGCGGGAATCCCCAGCTGCATTATAGCATAAAAAAATTCTTACATTAGGTGGGCATTAGGTGATGCCTTTTCTTGAGGAATATGAATAAGATCTTTAGCAAAACGGTTTTAGCACTAGGAGATATTCTGAAAAATTTTGCAAAACAATTGAGCTTTTTTCAAAAACTCTTCGCATGGGTGATAATTTTCCCCTTGGCCCCCCTTCACTTTCCAACCTGTGTCTGAGCCTTTGATGCAGAGAATAGACACCTAAATTGATTAGAATTAGAGTACAAATAATTTGGTACTTTCTAAATCAAAATTTATCATCACAATTATCATTAATTACCACTTGAATTTTTAAGAAGCTGAAATTACAATTGCATTAATTCAACATAGCCGTATATTTTATGTTACTGCATGCCTAAGTTCTGCGCTCAGGCTACGCCACTGGACACAAGCTTACAACCAGAAGCTTGCCTTCGTAAAAAACCTAACAGCTTGCTTTGAACAAGGCCTTACCTAACATTTTTAATAAAATCCTTACTAATCTATTTTAATTAAGACACAAACCTCGCTGACTCTGCCCACTTATATTCAAAATTGCTTGAAGAAGATCTTCCATGCAAAGTCTAGCTTGGAGCAGCAATTCAGTGAATTGAAATCTTTTCAAGGGAGAAGTTTTATCAAAGTAGGTTCTTGTTGCAAAAGGCTTTTCAAAGTGTTGTTTTGTTGAAATACCTACTTGTTGCACAAGATCCATCTTGCCAAAGAATAATATGGTGATAACTTCTGCATAAACAGTGCAGCTGTGAAGCTTATAACAAACTGGATACCAAGAATTGCCTTTAAAAGAGCAAATATGTATCAGGGAGAGTCTTTTCTTGTTCGCACAAAAAACAGTTCAATATCATACAGCATAAAACTAATTCAATCATTTTTCCCTTGTTAGATCTCGAGAAAATTGTCTATCGATCATTTAGCTAGTTTTGTTGGCAACCATTTCAGCAGATTTAGCTTGCATACCAACAACATAAAAAGCTATAAAAAGGTTTTATTAGCTACGGTAGATAAACGTCGATATAAAGATAAGTAAAACAGATGCCATGAAAAAAGTAGGCACGATGTTTCACAGACACACACGTGGATCATAGACTGTATTGTTAGTCTAACCAGATCGACCTGGAAACAAGCTTATAAATATGCTAGGCAAAAGATTGGGTATTATTTTTAAGGCAATCATTTTGTATCTACTGAGATGCAGCTATCAAGAATTGCAACCAAAATACAAATCAACATACCATTTTTCACTGCCTTCATCAGCTTGCTCACTTCTCAGGTAAGGTACAGTTTACAACCTCTCTTGCGGAATGATTCATGAGAGCAAACGAAACCGAGGCAAAACGATTTATTTGAAATATTCTGTGACCAGTTATTATACAGGCTGCCTCCGACTTTTTTAGCAATACTTTATTATTTCGTCCCAAATCTTCGTATACTAAACATTCAGGGATGCAAACAATTATATGTTTCGCTGTTTTCGTATAGACTTAGTTTGCCATCAAATGTTCATGATAAAAAAAGAAAATATGCTAATTTTAGGTTAACTAGCAAAACCACGGGAGCTTTTCGGAAGTGTAAGTCCTAATTTTTCTCAACAGACACACATTGAAAATGACTTACAGAGAATGAAATTCTTTATATTCACAGAAAATATGAACCTTTTTAGCTATGATGCGTTGGTCACGAAAACAAGCTGGGGTGCAATCTGGTATGTGGTTTTTACAGGACCATATAGACCCCCAGGTGTTTACACGAGAAAACCCCTGTAAAGCTAAACAGTTATTCTATCAGAAAATTTCAGATCTTGTCGGAAATATAACATGGTTGTCTTTTCTTTATCTAACTGTTCCATTTTGAGAGAAAAGATTTTAAAACTGAATATAAAGACTTCTTCCGTTGTTTTGAATCAGATGGGCAATCTCTTTCAATAATTATTGCACCGAAAGCTGCAAGACATGCATATGTATACAAATCTAAGAGCATTTAATTACATCCTACCATTTCTGATGGCTATCCAACAAGAAATGCAGATACCAAGTCCAAAAAGCTTACGCTGAATTTATGTTGAGATTTACCATCTGATCAAATGGATATTGTTCGACCAATAGAAGTGAAAAATTATTGATTACTACATAAAAAAACCTACTCGTAATTATTCAAACAGGTGAAGGTGTACATCAAAGGGGACAAGGATAGTTTCTTTTAAAACTCTCCACCGCACCCATTTAAAATAGACGCAAATCCTCTAACTATTGACTGATGAAGAAGATCTAAGTCAAACAGCACGAGGACCACAGTCTTTCACACCCTACATATTAGCTACGACAGAGAAATATGTTAAAGTAACTGGCATTGACTCTGCTGGATCAATTCTATTATCCACAAAAGCTACCACTAAAAATGTTGGATTCACAAAGACTGAAACAAACAACCCTGAGACTTCAACTGAGAAACTCTATTCGATTCTTACCTGAAAGTCGATTATCATGGCTACAATAACAGGACGAAATGTTATGTGGCGAAATTTAAAACAAGAATCTTAACACGTTTACACTGGAAAGATTCTTCAATCCGTCTCCATAAATAAGATATTTAGTATTATTGTAAGTATTCTTCCCAATGTTGTAACCCATCAGAATTTATCAACCGTTGGTCTTCACTTCTGACCACTTCTCTTTGTAAGTCGTCTTCACCAGGTTGTCGCCTTCATGTAGGCATGTAGAGCCGATCAGCTCTGTTGCAACTCCCATATCTAAAAGTGAAAGTTCAACAAGAATGCACACTGAGTACTTTAAATGGCAAGTCATAGATATGCCGCTTCTGCGAAATTTCATTGATATTTTCTCCGGAATCGTTAAAAACAAACCATATTATTATATAACAATATTATTAACGGACCAAAAGCCAGGAATTTCATTAAATGGAGAGGAGGTCATGGGCAAGTGATGTTGTCTTAATAAAAAAATTCAGGTTTGATTATAATACCCTATTACGTTGCAATGGCTTTATATATAGGGGGAAAAAAGCTTGTTTTAGAAGAAAAAAGAATGAAGAGAAAGCCTAAGAGAAAAAAGAATCTTTTTCTTGTTCTTGAATGACTTCAAGCTAGATATTGATTTCTTAATGTCAAAGTGTCCTTAGTAGCAACGTGTTCCCATAAGAATTTATGAGTTCGAGAGGATTCAAGTCTTGGAACTGACAATCAGAAACCAACCTGGATATAGGACTCTGAAAGTGTGATCATTGGCGGAAGAATTTCTTTCACGTGTAAATCTTGAAGCTCAAACCAATGCTTAGCGCCCTGGAATGACAGATTTTTTATTCAACAAGCAGAGGGGGGACAAATATCATGAAGTGCTATTTATCCTGAGCAACGAAGAAAATAGCAAAACTAACAATCTTAAACCGTATGTGAAAGCTAAATCTAAGACATCGTATTGCCGGCACACGCTTCTATAAATGTGCAGTGCTACATAGCTATCAAAGAGTTTGCAATCCTTAAAATTGCTTTGCAAAGTACGCAATAAATAAAACCCTGCGAGAAATAAGAACTCTCGGCAAATAGCAAGCAGAATAGCCCTCAAAGAAACCATAATAATGAGCCATGCTCCAGAGGTTGAAATTTCTGATTTTATCAAAATTTATACGCAAAATCAAATCTGGCACCCAACCGGTGAAGGTGTACAAAAATTTACACCAACTTCAAACTGCATTTCTGTTTTGAGAACGTTGACGCGTCAGTTTACGAAAAATTTGGACCCCTGTATGTACTAATGTTTAAGAAAGCAACAAATTATCATTTTTTCTTTTCATAATTTCACTAAATTCTCTACATTAAAATGAAATTTGAAAATAAAACAACCATAGTATATCGGCTGAAGAGCTGTCGATACACCATCTAAAGCGGACATAATCTAAATCTGAATTCATCAAATTTGTCCGTAAACTAACGGAATGGTCCCAATAGCTTCAACGAAACTTTCGGAGGAACCATGGCGTCAAGGCATGATGGTATAAGTGATTTGAAGGCTTCTTAAATAAAATTTGACAACAAAATCAACTCTACTAAGAAAGATAAGGATATTCTGATTGATGTTTACTTCATGAGCCTCGGTTTCGCTAATGCCTCTCCTTAGGAAGCTACAATAGATGCAATACATAAATAGCTTATCTGTTGCAGTGTCCGTAAAGTGAAATAATAACGAAACATAGAAAGGCACAAATTAAATCAGTACTCAGTAGTGACTAAATAAAGCATTAACGAACCTTGTGATAGACATGAACTTTAAAGTTTCCTTTCCCAGAGCCTGAAATATAAATACAATCAATTTATTAGTTTTTATAACCAATAGATTAATATGCGAACTATAAAAAACGCATAAAAGTACTAGCAAGCGTGTCCTACAATGTAATGTGACAATGTAACTTGAAATTAAGGCAAAATTATTCGAAGAAAATAAGAGAGAATTTCAGTGACGGCATTTCGAGCGTAGCCCGTTATCCTTCCATAATCACATGATAACGGCCTACGCTCGAAACGTCGTTTTTATAATTCGATCATATTTTCCTCGTACAATTTCACCTTAATTTCAAGTTATATTTAAAAAACAATATAACATATAATTCGTAGGTTTACAATGCTTTTTATTTAAAAAAAAGATAACAGGCAGATCCTGGCTTTTAAGCTATACTGGGGGTATCTCTAAAACTGTTGATACTAGCACCATCTAGTTTGTTTAAGGTCACATCTGACGTTAGATATACACCTAGGCCTACATAAAACAGACACATGGCCAGAGTGACCGTTTTTGGATGTTATTAAGAAACATCTGCTTTTTTGGAGGTTCCAGTTTTGTTTTTGGGAGAGTTTCTTCTCCAGAGATTAGCTCCATTAGCCTCTATTTCCCTCCCTAAAATTTTCCTCCATTTGTCTCGATCTCTTGCAAGATCTTCCAAGTTCTCCAAAGTTGTTGACTTCTGTGTCTTAATGTTTCAGCTCATTACAGAGAGTGTCCTCTTAAAATCAAAAGATTAAATCCACGTAAATTTCCTGGCGCCGAACCCAAAGATTCCTTATCATAGTGTTATGTCGTTTCCATAACAAAAAATCGACTAGTCTGTGTTAACTTTTCTTTTACGTCAACTGATCACCTATACTACTGCTTTCAACACACGAGTATTCAGCCCAGTTTCATGTTTCTGGATATCTCTGCATAAGATATACATCACAGACAGCTAAAACCAATAATAATAGCCTCCAGGTTAAACTACTTGAAATATGATGCGATTTTCTCCCACCTAACTACGTCAGTATATACCATAATCACCAACTGTTGAAATAAACCAGTGAAAAAGTAAAAAAAGTCAATGAAAAAGTCAGATATCTAGGACAGTGTTAATAAGTAGCCTCTATAAAAAAGATTTACTGGCAAAAAGAAACTAAGAATTCAGTATTTGGTTCTTCTTGAAAGACAGTCAAATATCAAGTTTTTATGAAATGAAATATTCATGAAAAGTTCCTACCTGGTTCTCCGTCATGTGATATGTTGGCGACGAGATCATAAGATGTATGAGGATGTTTTTCTACTACCTTCGGGTCATCTACCAAGTATTCTTTCATATCCAAGTTTCTAGTGAGGAAATTAAAAGGTAAAATGAGCCTATATACGATTTGTATTTATGGAAAATTGCAGATAGAGAAAGCACACTATACTGGGCCAACATACTGTCACTGGGACAAAAATAGCAAATTCACGATTAAGTGACAGGGTAGCTGAGCGGTAGAGCAACGAAGTTCAGTGTTGTTGGTCACGGGCTTGAGTTTTGCCCTGGTCGAGTCACTCTGTCACATTTCTCTCAGTAAATCTACAATTCAAATGCAAGATAAATATATAGACAAGCAGAATTACAAGTCATCTCAAAAATACCGGGCCTTCGACGAAGGGGGGGAGCCGGGGGGGCCATGGCTCCTCACCCTTTTTCGCAAAACAATAGAGTTTTTTCAAAACTTTTTATTATGATTGCCATATTTTCTCTTGGTCCCTCCACTTTTCAACCTGCGTCGGAGCCCATGAAATATAAAAGCAAACAATTTTAAATTTCAGTCTTACAAATAAATAAATTAATTATGAAAATACTGACAAGACTGACGACTTACTTGATTGGAAAATTGACAATGGTTGGATTTTTTTCGATGAAAAATGTGTTGTTGTTGAATCTCTAAAAATGGCAAAATATTCCATAAAAATTTCTGTTTGATATTTTCATTACATACAGTGATCTATCAGGTTAGTAAATTCATACAAAGCCTTTTAATGAACAACGATTGTGTGTAATTTCACTAGAATATATTTTACCTCAAAAATATCTTCTACCTGCTAATTGATTGTGTGTAAATTGTACAACTTTAGTTTATAAAAAGTTTTACTCCTATTTGTATCATTTATCATAAAAATAAAAGATTATATTACTTACTACTTTAGCTTAAAAATAGTTTCTACTTACTAATCATTTTATACAAATTTCTGCAAAAATGACAAAGTAGCAACCCTCAGATTACCAAATCTTCATTAAAAAAAACAAGCGCACGTTATAATTGGAGGGGTTTTCACATTAGGACTTACAAATGAAAGAGGCCGAGGAAAAATTAGAAATATCTGAAAAATATTGTACCTTTAATGAAACAAACTTAAAATGCTGTCTGAATCGCTACCAACAAAAATCTACCCTTAAATTGTAAAGCAGTTGCCACCAGGCCCGTGGACACTAGCGGGCAGGTAGACGATGCCCCCACCAATAACTTGCGAAAACCCTTCCTTCTTAAACTCTTCCTTTCCTTGGAGAAATGCACCTTTGCCATAACTATATACAGAATATCCATGCCCCCCCCCCAATCCCTTCAAGCTGTCTACGGGCCTGGTTGCCATAAAACAACATCTGCAACCCCCAAAAGTTAAATCGAGGTGAAGTTTTTTTTCTAGACTTTTTAGACGCAGCAACCTCATATTTTCTACTTGGGAGGGGGGGGGGTCGTGTTGAGAGGATACAATTTCGATCAAGCTTGAAGGAACTGCATACATGACAACAAAATGACGTGACTTCTTACCTTGAGAAAGATTATCAAATAGGGTGGCAGCTTTGTTAGCTGGAATCTTTTCACAAAACTTTCTTTGTATGTTTTATATTCCTAAGATGAAGAAGACTTAGATGTCATATCACATGGATCGATGGATTACATTGCTTCCAAATAATTCACTCACCTGATACTTCAAAAGAATCTGATATACATGACCAAAGGATGATTCTTCTAATTTACGTAGAAACTGAGTCTCGAACGAGAAACTGATTTACGTAGAAACTGAGTTTCAAAAAGGAAATTCACATAACTTGAATTGAGAAATTGAGCAGCGAACTCGGGTAGCAAATCATCATATAAAAACCAATACTAAATCATAACAACGGACTTGATAGAATAATACCTTTTCTTGCACGCCATCAAACTTCTGAAGTAGATTAATGAGTGGAACCTGCAAAAGATACAGAAAGCTGTATAAACACTCTCCTCTCCTTTATAGTTAGGCAAATAAGCCATAATTCACTCGACTTGACGATGCCATGAAATGAGATATGACACAGGTATTAATCATAATCATAAAGAAATATTTTTTATTACAATTTATGAATAATAGAAACAAAATACTTGTTACTACTTCCGTTGATTATATCTGCAATTGAAGAAAACTTTGCATCTTTGTATAATGGTAGAGAACTGTTTTATATTGAAAAGATACTGTGTATTTGAAATATCTTACCTGTGGAATGATATTTGCCTCCAGTTCATCCTAAAACGAAAAAGAGAGTAAGCTTTACTGCACAAGAAATTATATTTAATGAAATTTAAATCTACCAGAGAAAACTGACTCAAAATGCCACGTCATGACTTAAAAACTTCATGATTTCGCATATGGCTAGAAAAGAAAAGGCTAGATTCCAACTTTCAGAATATATAATTAAAAAGAAAATATAAAAAAAAAATTTTCATGGGAAAAATTTTGATATTGCTAAATGGCAAACGCTGCGTAGGTTGATATATATCAAGGCAGTATGAAAAATAAACCAAGTTTCAATCAACCATACTAAAAGCAAACAACAACATGATATTCATCGAGAGAATAAAGCTCTAAAACTACATTATTGTTGTGGATCAAGTATAATGGAGCTAAAGGTGAATTCTCTACACATTTGCCTATGAAGGAAGCAAAATAGACTTAAAAGAAAATCGCAAGCATCTTGGAGAGTTTTCTGGAATCTATGGAAACTTTCTTCTATCGATTTTGACAAAGAATAAGATTAACAAATTATTAGGAATCCACGGAGTGCTAACGTCTTTGGGAAGGCTAGATAGGTTGTCTGCCAACGGGGAACCAACTAACATCTTTTGGGGGCTTAAGACGACTCCCCACTCATGTAGCAGTCTAATTCACTTCATATGTCTAAATAGGATAGCCTTCAACAATGCAAGTCTTTTTCAGGAGCCCTTCACTACAAAAACATACCAAACAAATTATATTATAGAGAGATCATTCAAGCTATTTACAATTCAATACATAAATTGTGTCATAGAGCCCTTTTATGTCTAGAATAAACATCTAGGTTAAAAAGACCAAATGGCAAACATATTTATTTACAATCAAACAAGACATGGTTTAAAGCTGTTCGGGGAAGATGCCTACTAGGTAATATTTTATGTAGGACAGCAAATAAAGAGGGATTTTTTAAATGCGCTAGAGGAAATATGACATGTGATGCCATTAAGGTTTCTTTGATAGCATCATAAGCACTGAAAATAAAATTGGTATGACCACATACCTTAAAAAGTGGTGCTTGGGGGATATCAAGCGTTAAGTACAGAAATGGTGCCTGGCTTTTTGTTTCTGCGAAGAAAAATATTACAGTGTTTCTATTGCGTAAAAAAATTCAAAATATATTGACGCTCTAAAAACTGGAGGGAATATTTCCATAGATAGGTTCAATTTGTTTACGGCAAAAAAAACCTTATAGAAATGGCACTCAGTTAACTGCGGTTTGGTTTCTATGCAGCTTCAACGGGTACTTGCTAGCGAAATTTAGCTTGTTTAAACTTTTAATTCTAGAATGAGATGCCGATAAAGGGTTAGGTAAACATCGGGTTTTAATAAAGATCAACATTTGCTGGTCGAGATTTCAAACAGAAAACAGATCAGTAATATATTATGCGAACTTAATTTATTATAAATATTTCACCAACTGCATATAAAAAGCGACGGTGTTTTGACAAAGAGCTAAATAATTAACATGAAAAGGCCTAACAAAATGACATTCACACTCTAAAACTTCATTGAGATTCAAGAAATTGATGGTTCTGAAAGGGGAATTCAACAGGAGCCTAAGCTAATTAAATTAAGGTGATGAAAATAAAATTTTGGAGAAGAAGATCGGGCACCTTTGTATTCGTCAAGTTCCATGAGTTTTTTCATCTCATCCTCGTTCTATTAAATCAAGAGAACAAAGGTAAACAATATAATAAAGAAATTAACCAATGCAAAAATCGAGTTTCTACATTCTTCTGATTTCGAGCCAGATGGTCAATATACCGGAGCTGCGATGTCAAATTGCGAGCGCAATGCTTAAAACACCATAAACATTATTCTTTTTCTAGAATTTTCAATTAAAATACATGTAAAAAATTGATTCTATGAAACATCTCAATGCATTTTTCTGCATTTTTAAATCCAATTAGTGGCTTCAAAGTGGAAAAAGTATACTCTAAAAACGAAAATGTGAAGAATTTCTAAAATCGCAACGGATTGTACCATAGTTGATGATTGTACTTAGAAGAAAACATAGCCCTTCTAAAACAATTTTAATGAAATTTCAGGCTCTAAAAAATTATGTATCTTTAAAAGATCTTGTTTCGCTTTACGATAAAATATGAGCAACAACCTCTAAATCCCTTTAATGTAAAATTGTAAAATATTGTTATATTTTGCAAAACAAACCGACAATTATTTTTACATAATAACTAATTCAGACAAAATTCATTTGTTTGAATTTATATGTAAAGCGACATAACGAAAAGAAATGATCTTATTATAGAAAAGTGCAACTCAAAATTATTAATTTTCTTATACATTTTTTCATTTAATTAACAACTTGATAGAAAAAAGACAAATATATGGAATGTGATGTATTTCTTAAATCGCAATGTATTGTATTTCAAAAGGACATATACCGTGAAATTTTCAAGTACAGATGTGGTTGAAGAGGAAAATTACCTCAGTTTGTGGGAGTTTTCTGCTGTGAACAATCATTTCTCCTCTGAATGTTTTGAAGATTGTACCTTGAATCAAAGTCATCGATCGATAAATCATATAAATCAAGTGATGGTTCTTTTTGGACCATTCGAACTGCAATTCACTGTCCCAAAAATGTATTATATCTCATTGATTATAGGAACGATAGGGGAACGTCATAAGGCCTTGGTATATGTCAGCTTCATGCATCAAACACATTGCATATAAGATATTCTTCACTTTCGTGCATATCCTCGCTTTCGTGCACAGAAAACCTCTTCCTCCTTTTGACAATATAATTATGTGATGAATATCTGATGAAAAAATTGTGCCAAGTAACAAGACCTTCAATGTTGCTAGAAAACACAGCTATTAGGTTGGTAGGGATGCGCTGCAATGTAATTACACTTCAAAGTTTTAGTGTGTAAATAGAATTTAATTTGCTATCATAAGAAATGATTCTGGTATAGTGACATATGGTCAACGGCACATTACGCCCTTGAAAAGACCTTTAAAACTTCTAATTGGGAAACCTTCCCTTGCAAGATTAGAACATGTTACACACCATGATCACAAGAGTATTGAAACTACTGTAATTTTGTGTAAACACATTTTGTGTATACACGAGGTGCTTTGCTACATAACAAGCATATAGATAAAACAAATTCTTACTATAGTAAATAGTAATATAGTAAAAGTACTTACTGCTGTTTGGTTTTTTGGTCCCATTTAATGTGATATGAATCGAGTTTAGAAACCATGACAAGAAGTCAATCGGGAAACCTGGGAATGACAAATCACACGGGGTAACAGTAGCACCATAGGCAATAACTGTACCTTTGATTTGCAATGATAGAGACTCTCTTTACACACTGATTTCATTATCAAATCAGCCTTAAATATGAATTGGCCTGTTAAATAGCTTATACACGTAGGAAACAGGTTGAACAGGGGCACCTTCTCTACCATATCTCAAAAACAGATCAATTGGGCCTATTTGCTAGAGCGACAACATCTACCACATCCCTTTTGTGATCACATCTACCACATCCCTTACTTTTAAAATGCTTCCTACCTATATGCACGAGCTACAAGAACAGTAAAATAAGCACTGCTTCCATTAAACAATAGCAAGGCCCGATGTATAGACAAAGTGAGTGCCTGCCAGGTTAGTGGCACAATTAAGATATGTCTATCTGTAGTATTTGTTGGTCAATATCCGTTTTATATTATGCAAACTTCCTTTACATAAGATTGAGTCAGAGTAGAACAGCTAGTGACTCAGATGTTGAGAAGCATTAAAGCTCTTATACCAGTCAATGCATTAGATCGACAATTGTACAATTTCAACTCGACAATTGAAAATGTAACAGCCTTCTGCTCCATATAAGTAGATAAGACAATTATGTCTAAAGCGGCGCCAGATTTGTTGGGTTGGACATTGCAGTAATAAAAGACAGGCTGAATTCTTTCGAAATTTCAATGTCAAATGCGACATGGATTTTTATAGTCTGAATATTTTGTGTACAAGACATTTGCCCTTTGCATGTGTTGTGAACCGTAGATTAAAATCAGGAACTCTTTTCTGTGGTTTTATAGTATCTACATATGCTAGCAACTAAATCAAAACTAGGGCGTGTCAAAAACACATATCGGATTAGTATCAACAGAGCATACAAAAAATATTATAAGATTAAAAGGACAAGTCATGTGATAACGCCATTAGATAACAAGATTCTTCATACAGAAAAACTTTGTCAGATGTATTGCGTTGCACATGGCATAGAATTTTACATTAAAAAGACCTTATAAACGAAAAATGAAGTCTGCTCTAAAATGGATACCGAGTAAAATATCAAGAGAAAGGTTTGAGAAATATTAACAACAAAGGTCAGAAATCGTAAGACTGTAAGACCGATTAAGGGCTACGGGGTGAGCTGAGAAATTGGTTTTAGTCCTTTCCGATTGCATAAAAAGCCGTCAACACCACATCATACTAAAATCCGACATCCGACAATTTTAAGTGAAAAATTTTACGGCTTTATCCTACAATCTTGGTATTTTGTACAAAGGAGGGTTTATTTGGCGACTTCAGCTTTTAATATCCGACCTTTTATATTCTGAGAAGTGTTGGACAAAAAGTTATTACCTCAAATCCTAGAATACTCGAAATAGACTTGGGTACGTAAACAAAATGAAGTGAGCTAAACTTAGGCTTGTAATATGGGATTATTATGAGGTTGATAGGCAACAAATGCTTTGAAAATATTAGCATTACCTTGGGCAGTAAATTGAAACTTTTTCTTGCTGCATGAAGAGACCGCCTGGAAAAATACAAAATCGGGAGAAGTAAATTTGCTAAGCAGAGAAACAGGAGCTGCGTATATTTCTAAAATGATATGGCATGATCCAGGTCAATTCTTCTTAGAAACGTTTCATTATACACAACTGTATAAGGCCATTTCCAACCCCTACCTGTAAAAAAACATCAAATCATATAAAAAATCATATGCCACTTCCGATGCTTTTGCTTTATGGATGAATTTGCCCTTGGTAGAAAGCTATATAATTTTGGGCAGCATAGACTTGGCATAAATTGCTTTTGGATATGAAGAGCTTAAAGACATGATAATCATGCAATCCACATTTGAGAGGTGATTTTTCAAACAAAAGCTGAGTAAAAAATAATGGACTCCCAAACCTGCAACATTTCGTGTGGACTGACATGTGCTTTGAAGTTTCTAGGATTCCAGATTTTTCTGATGAGCTCTCCGAATCTTTGCACTGGAAAAACCGATGAAAATTACAACAATTACAAAAGAAAAAAAACATGGAACCATTAGATATTCTATAAAAAAAACAATAATTATAAGTTAGAGATAAATAGCAACTGTTGAAAATTCCAGGTATTTATTGATTGGTTTCAGGCTTAACATTGCAGGAGGAAAAAGTTTGAAATTGGCAATATTTATCTAGAACCTCAACTGCTTTGAAAGGTCGAGAGGTGCTAAAATGCATAAAGAGCGCTTATTATGAGTGAACTTTAGTTCGTTTTGCTTGTGGAACGTTTGAGTGCGAACTTAGCACGAAAGACCTTTAAAAACATCATGCCAAACTGATTCAAGATAAAACTGACCTTTTGACTGGCAATGGCACTGTTAATGACAAATAACAGAGCCCTCACAACAGAAACATCGCTGTAAAAATCGTTGCTGTGCAATCGTTTGCACAAAAAATCTTAATTCAAGGCAAGCCAAGTTCTATTTCTAATCAGAGTTTAAATTTCGTCCCGGGATGAATACATATATGAAAAGAAATCTTCTCGAGCACGGGCGAGTTGAGAGATTCTTTCTGATGAAAAATAGAGGAATAGAGCACTGGATCCTAACACCAGTAGGGTTTAAACTTGCTTCGGCGTGGGAACCACATGTAAACAAGCCAAATTTCCGTTATCTCAGCTCGGGGTGAGACTCAGTTAACTTTAACATGTAAAAGGCTTTCCATTCTTTGATAGAATATTTTTACCAGCTAGAAGTTTCATGATTTCACCTACCAAGCGGAAACATCGTGTCACCTGGCGGCCTCTTGATTGAGCCGTAATTGTCTTCTTTCAAGAAGAAGTTTCGAATCGGAGTGACAAAAGACAAAGCCTGAAATCAGAATTGATTAATGGGAAACTATAATCAGCTGTGCACGTTACAAAATAACCAAAGATGCATACTAAAATAAACTTTTTCTGGATTTCGTGAATTTAGGAAGGTCTAAGCTTCATCGACCGGAAGTGTAAAGGCGTACACTCTTTTTTATAAAGACAATTAAAAAAAGTTCAGACTGGCTGTTCTTAAATTTTTCGAAAAACTTAGGCTGGATTGTTCCTAATTTGTTCTTAAATTATTATTAATTCTTGAATTATTAGGGTGTAAGCAGTGCAGTTGCTAGCTAGTGTGCTGTAAGAAGGTGCTCAACCTCATTTGCTAAAAAGGTGAGTGAGATATATTTTATTGTTCATGAGTTTTAAAATTCACCAAAGAACCCACCCTCTAGATGGCATAAGAACTTCTCGTTTTAGAGATGAAGTTTTTAAGGCGGTTTCACACATTGTTCAAAATTACATTTTCCAGGAGCTCGGCCTCAGCTTGTTCTTAACTTGTTCTCAACTTTTGACCAATTTTGAGACTCGTGTTCTTATAAAATTACTCTTAGCTTTGGATTCAATAATCAAGTTATTTAGTAACAAAGAAAAGGTTTTAAAAATTGCGGGCCTCGAAAGAAACGGGATTTGCAAAAAGCGATTACACTTTGAACCTCACCTGCAAGACGACATTCAAATAATCGTTCGCCTTTATATTGTTGACCCCAACAATGCCTAAAAATAATAAAACATGGTTGATTACCACAAGTTAGCTTTCCAAAGCTTGAAATCATTGACAAAAATTGAATTAAAATTATACCCTTCTAGCATTCCCCTATTCTATGTATTTAAAACAAAACCAAAGATATGGCCGAAGCTTTATGAAAATTCAAAACTTGACAAAAATCTAGGTTCAGGACCTTTAGTTTCTTACAATCAGCAAATTGCAATTTGGGGTTAACAAAAACAGGAAAACAAAACGAAGTTAATTTTTCGCATTTGCCCTTTCACTTTTGTAGAAAACGGGATGTCAAAAGAAAACTTCATACAAAAGGAAAGTGAAAAAACAAATCAGCTGAACCAAGAAGATGTAAGGAAAAATAGGACTATATTTTAATATAATGTTTGAATACTTTCTACAAAGTTATTCGACCAATATGACCCCAGTATATAAAACCATAAACGCAGATGAAGACCGCCAATGTAAGTCCCTAACGTGAATTCAAATGCTTACACATATTTTAATTAGAAAATTGCTTATAAGAATAATCAGGCCCAGAATCATCCAATTTTATATTAATACAATAAAAATATTGATCAGCCTCAATTCGCATATCTATTTCTCATCTATCAGCATTTGCCTGTTTCGCTATATTAAAAGGAATCGCAGAACTGGGCGTGGTTTTTATGTAAGGGCGAACGATGTTCCCTTGCAACAATATCAGATTTGAAAAAAAATACCTTAAGAATTTATTCAGGCTGAAAACGAAAAATTCTTAAGAATATCGAGGCTGGAAAAAATTTAAAGTGTTCTCATAAAAAAGAGTTAGGTAATCCAATCTTGATTCCTTACTACAAACTGCTAACAAGAATCTTAAGTTCATTTGCCAAATATTAAATTTCCTCTAAAACATATCTTGGCCTTCCTTTTATTCCAATCCTTAAGAATCTTAATTAAACCTATAAGTGCTAGGCTGAGCTTAAGCCGTAGGTCACTTTAAGTTACAGGTCGATTGTGAACAAAAACAAGTAATAAGCCATGTTGATAATGCAGGTATGAATCACGTCATTTGCGGTAACATCTCCCCAGACATTTCACTAGAAAGTCTTTCCGAGGTCAAGAAATTGGTACCAGGAAATTTTTATCTAACCATAAAAAAAATGTTTTACTTGTATTGAAAATTGATGTCCTGGCTTTCGGTATGACTTTTGAAGCTTTACAAGGAAGTGCACAACATGAATGAATGTAAAAAATATGACAAAAGCCTGTGGAGCAAGCTTTTCAAGTTTTCTTAGTGATGGGTGTGACACTCGAAGCAAACCACAATATTTCCCCTGTCTACTAAAGCTTAATTTTATTTTCAATTAAAACACATTCCTTCCATCTCTGAAAAACACCAGGCATCTGACTATGTTACAATATTTCCGTGTTTCAACTATCAACTTACCCGGAAGATACAAAGTGCCATCAAAAGCACGTGACATATCACCGTTTGAATCGAGTCTTTCAATCAGTTCTTTGGTAAACGTTGGTTTTAGCACATACTGTCAAAATACAAAACAAAAGTAGCTTCAGATAAATCACAAAGTAATTTTGTTCTCAAAAAATGGTGATCTTTAAGTTGCAGATCTTGACCAACAAATATGCAGATCTTTAAGTTAATATTTAGAAATGCTATCCTTTTTCGTTATTAAAGGTTAATACAAATTTAATCAGCGTTACTTAAAAATGCGGATAAGTTTCAATTAAGTTAATCAAACTAATTGATTCCATGATTATATTTATAATAAAAAAACCTTTTTTTATTATGCAGGTGAATAACGATGTTAAAATTTCCATTCCATTAAGATTCCCATTTCCATCCATTATAAAATTCAATATTTATATGGAAATTGAGCAATATTTTACAATAGAAAACGGTAAATCGATTACCTTGATGTCATCCAACGATGAGTCGACAATTTCATAGTTGTCTGGCAAGCAATAAAACTGCAGACAAAAATATTAAAAACTGATGACATGAAGAATTTAAAATGAAAAAACATCTAACAATTACAGGGACATTCCCTGGGATGTAAAGGTCTAAAACCTATGTTTCGTAGTTAACTTGGTTTCTGTTATCAATGGTTGCTTGAAAATGTTTTGTCGAAAACTCTGGAAAAGGTTATAATGGGGAAAATATTGATCCCAAGCCCCTGTTTCTTTTGAATTTTCTTAAAAACTCAATTTGCTGGCATTTCAGAATACAGATTAACATTTTATCTTTTCGCCTATCAGTAAGTAAGTTTTAGACAACTTGAGAAATTTAATCCACCGAAACAAAGGCTTACGTAGTTCATAATCAGCAGTGATTCAATTACTTTGAATCATTTGTGTGTCCATTTACACTGATAATATTTTATAACTGCACCAACCTTTAATGTATGTAAGTTCATGTAAACATGGTGACTAACATGAACACTGTGGGTGTATGCATGGGAATGTTCTCCTCTTCCTAATAAGAGATGGTCATATTACCATTAATAAAAATGACAAATATAACTTCAATAATACATATTTGCAACTGTTTAACTATTAATGAGATTTTCATTGAGTAAAAACGTAAAATAATACTGGAAGGGAACAAGATACTCCTAACTCATAAGCTTGATAATGAAATAAGGTATAAAGATGAAGAAAAAATCTACATATATGATACAAGCAAGGCACATAAATAAATAACAACCAACTGCATTTCAATTTTTTTTACAACCAGGTTTATGCTCAGGACGTATTATTTATCCGGACACGTGATACATTTTGACAACGTGGCTTAATAAGAAATTTGCAAAGTTAATCCCCCTTTTTACTTAAGGACGAATGATGAGACGCGTTAAGCTGACGATTTCTTTTATACTTGTGCAGTAACGGTCCGGGGAAGATAGTGATTTCGGATACGACGTCTTAGTGTGTTTACAATATAACACGGTGCAACTGCTTCGACAAGGAATCTTTGATTACTACATAAAATCCAAATTTTCAATGCTGGCTCCGAGCCTTTTTTAATTCATAGATTCGCCACTGTCAAAATCCTATGTACCCAGCAGCTTTTGTCTCTTGCCTTAGTCTGCTTCTGGCTCACTACCCCCAACATGGAATGAAGAGTAAGTAGTATTAAGAGATTCAACGCGCTCATCCACTATTCAGTAATCAACGTGGCCAAAATTTGTGCTCTGCTTGGCATCTTCGAGACCACAGACGTATAGACGAGGGCACAAAATGCTCTAAACGTCGCTGATTATAAGAAAACCATCGTGAGTACGATTTTGGGAGCTTTATAAAAAAAAGCCGTAATCTCTTCAAATCATCTCTCTTGGAACGTCAAAAACACAACAGCAGTGCGAAATCTGTCTGAAAATTTCTATCAAGATAAATTATCCGTCGAAATTACTCTTTTTGGCTACAATTGAAACTCCAGTTTAGTGTAAGCCACTTTGTTATCATCCTCTGCATCATTTAAGGAGAACATGAAATTAACAAACTTAACTACAGAAAAATGAGACAAATATGTCTAGATAATCTTCTTCTATATTTTGCCAAATGCACCCACTGCATTTGTCTCGTTTAGTGAAACGATATTCTTTACAATAATACAATTAAAATAAGTCAGCTAGCAATCAGAATCTATTATCATTAAGGGGAGTTTGAGCCAAAAGCCACAATGAATACAATGGCCAACTATATCTTCAAGATTTTTAAATATTCTTCTACATCTCAAACCAAGTCCATCGTCAATCAACAAACTTCAGACTTTATTTCTAAAAGTATTCTTCCTTCTTCTAAAGAACATTTACAACCAAAATAATAGAAGAACAGCCTCTATCCACAATGAATTTTTTGCTGGTTTTCCCAGTCATTTTTGACACATAATAAGGCCTGTAGGCTGAAATGGACCATGGCCAACACAATTTTTTACTTATAAGTTAGCATAATTTCTATAATTACAATTTGATAATAAATCTCAGAATACAGAAAACAGCTAATACAAAAAAGGAAATGTAAAAATGATTATAAGCTAGATAGATAACGTTGCGTAGATATGCACATAGAAGACTTCTCAAAAGATACAAACAGAGACCAAATTACAGAGGTTTGATGGGGCAAGAGCACATGTGGCCATATCTCAGCCAAACTGCAATACCTTTAACTGATTATGCATAGATAGATGTAATTTATGGCGCTCTTTCAGGTTTTGGGATCAAATTTCAAAACTTCTAAACACAGATTTTTGCAGTGTCATCACTCTAGGACTCTATTTGCCTTTTCTGATTGAAAATGTGACTTATTTTTGTGAAAACTATGCTCCATAATGAAATTTGACATCAAACTTAAAAAATTGCCATAAACAAAGAAGTCCATAAATTACCTTGGAAATACTTTCCACACACCAAACAGGCATAGACATTAAGATGTGACAGAGAAACAGTGCAAAGCTTTTCAAAGTCAAAATCCAATACTGATCTAGAAGTTTAGAACAAAGAAATTTGGGTTTCCGATTTCTACCTCTAGCAATAACAAGGCTGCCAGTTTAAAGTAGATTTGATTTCAAATATTATCTTTTTTATACAAATTCAGCATGATAAATTACAAGGAAAGAATAGTCAACATTTCAATAATCAACTACCCATAGCTAGATAAGCTACAAAATATCAATCTCCTATGGATTTCTTTGCTTTTATAAATATAAATCATTTGAACCTCCCTACAGACTATTCTATAGCTAAAACTATGGTGAAATTTTTAACAGTAAAAAAACAAATATTGTTCACCTATTACCAAAAATTCATAAGAACTTAGTTGGATATCACATGTACAGAAATATTCAAATATCGAAAGTAAAATATCTATTTAAAAGAATGATGAACCCTATCTGACGAATCATCATTCAAAAACTTGGTTAAAGAGAGGTTCAAAACACTTCAAAAACTATTTGAATTCTATATTAATCTATATGAGAATTTGGGTCAATTTTTGCATGAATAGATAGATCAGCAGAGAGCATATGTCAAAAATCATGTACGACAAATTTTGGCATAGGACCGAATCTTGAACAGAATTTGATTTTTCCATCAGTGATTTCCAAATTGACTGAAAAGATATTAAATGTACCACACATACCTGTTTATTGTGTCAAGATAAGGACAGTGGCGACCTCGGTTTGATTCAACTGCACAAAAAAGAATAGCTTACAGATATTTGTGACAATGAATCATAAAATTTCAGCAGCAGAAAAATTGATAATCACAATGATGTTGAAAATATATGTTTATAGCTACAGAAGACATATGCAGGGACCACACACTACTCTAAAAGTGGAGGGGCTGAAATGGGTGTGACCGAAATTTTTTGAGGCCATGCCCTCTCGAACGCCAGAAAACGCTCCTTTTAGAAAATGCTTGCTTATTTCTATTAAATTTTCATAAAGAGTCTGGTTCAGAGAAGATATCAATAACCATAAAAAAGATATAATTAGCTTGAGGGTAATAAAAAACCAAGCTAACCAAGTTAGAAAATACATCATATCATTAAACAAGATGAAACACCTAGAAAAAAACAAAAAAGGTTCCCAGTCAGTGAGAACTGCTACTACATAGGAGTAAACTATCCAAAGTTGCATTAGAGTAAACCTTCAAACAAATTTTGTAGCCTATTATTACAAAAAAGTGGGTAGGCTATAGCCCCTGCTAACCCAATGGCTGCGCGGTGCATGGATATATGCAAAGACAGGTTTAAAGGCTCAGAGAAGTTTTGGAGTTATATATGTCCTTACTGCTTTCCTATGAGTGCCTTAGTTTGCATTTTAGTTCGCATTTTAAGCTGAATTTATTGAGTAAACTATAACTTATTGTTGAATTATTACAAGCATTGTGTTCCCAACATTTGTGCAATATATGTCCCATATATGTCCTTTCTGTGGTTTTAAAGATCGGTATACATATATCCAGATATTTTTTGAAACACAATATTTTTTGTCTTAAAAAAGCTTGTCCGCTCTTCAATTGTTTTTCAACATGGCAAAGAAATACAAAATTGTCCCTCCTGGCAATTTTTCAATCTTCCATGACCTTTGCTGCCTGTGTTTGGGCAAGCATATGCACAGCTGTAACACCACAGAAGTCTGGACAGAATAGGCCTGCTCATTGACCCATCGGAGAAAATTAATGATATTTCAAAATTTAAAATAGCTATGGACAAGCTGTTTTTTGTTCTATGTTCATCATTAAATCCTACACTAGAAAGTTTATACAGGACAACTATTAACATTTTGGCTCTTCTATAAAATTTTTTTTTGATTTCTCGAATCGCCTGCCTGCAAATGTTTTAACAGAAGTGGTCTATCGGCAATAAGCCTATAATGCACAAAACAATAAAAGAGGCAAGGTTTATTTGGTATATTTTTTTACTTAACATAATAAAAAGGTAGGGAATATATTGAAATAGTATTATGGGGGGTTTCTGTCACTTTTATACCTGTGAGATGTTATTTTCACTGCACCAAAGCCAGAAGCCAAAGACTGATGTGAGGTTCCTGCTCAGCATTACATTACATCATTATGAAAACATTTTCTTTTGGGCAGACCAGGCCATAGAAAATCAGTTGGAACTTCCACAAATTGTTCTATTTTTCTACAGGAACATATCAAAATGACCCTTTAATTATTGTAGAATAAAATTTTTCGGGTGTCCTTATAGCCTCAGAAGCACTTCATGCTCAAATCGCCCGTTATTTATGCAAAACCAATTTTTGAAGCACCCCTTTAATACTTTAAGTGCCTACTTGGGCACCCCATTTATAATTTTGCCCTACTCGTTAGCTATTTCATACAGGAAAAATGAAGTTTATAGATAGCTTTTGTTGCTTATTGCATCAAAAAATCATAAAAACAGTGTTTGCTTCAAAATTCATTCAGGTGATGTGATAAATCTCATCACAAAACAAATTACAGAAAACAATTAAATGATAAATAAGCTACATTTTAGGAAAAAAATCTAGTTAGTTTGGCCAACCAACAATTTAAAAAAGATTTTGAAAATCACTCAATGTTCTAAATTTGTATATTGCGGTCTGTTAAATGGCAAAATATTGGCTTTTCTCATTTCCCCAAGAGCAATGACATAACTGCTGTGTATAACTAATAAACAACCAATGGTGGCGAAAAGGGTGATTAATAGTCTCCTCTATGCATAGTAAAAAAACAACTTTTTGGCACAAGCATTAAGATGTAGAACTTTCGGCACAGACCAAAAATTTACTGGCCAATATCCAGCATATGAGGTCTACATGGATTCCACCCTTGCTTCGATTCAAATGAGCAGTCCCCTTTATCTATAGTTTTAAAATAATGATGCCCGCAATATTAAATAATTCTACCCCTTTTATGGTTGTGAGAATATGACTACGTCCTATTATCAAGCATTTGTATTTGTATTTGTTTCTACCTAGCATCCAAAGGCAGTTTTAAGGACACTTAAAAGCTTATGCTTTGAACAGTGTTCTGGTCCTTCCTCTCAATGTGACCATATCTCGTGATTCCTACGCCTGGAATTACAGAGAGCTGGTGACCCTCCTCACTCTGGGTGAAAGTTTGGTCATGCCAGGGACTCGAATCACGGACCCTTTGGTCTGTAGTCAGTGCCTCTAACAACTGAGCCATCCTCGCATACTATCGTCTATTGGAGAATGACGAAAAAATTTCAATAGTATACACTTGCCCAATTCTGCAGACTTGTAACACAAAACTTGCTCCAACCAGTTGTTGGAGCAGTCACGGTTAATTTTTGATACAAGTATTTATCTTAACTGGTTTATATATTGACAATGCTAAGCGTGTATTGAACTTTATTTAACTAAAATGTAATGTACCTTTTACTCTAGCCTTCTGCTCAACTTCCTCTTCGCTATCATACTCCTCAACTAGCGGTCTTTTCATTCCAACGACTGGCTTCACGTCCTCCATTTTGGCCTATGGTAACTGAACTGCATCTTGGATTAGCCTCGTTTCAAAAAGAATCACCGCGTTTTGCACTATCTACATGATTTATTTTTAGATACTGTATATACTTTTCTGTCGCTTCCGAAATGTCAATTTCTCTAGTAATCATTTTTGAAAATGCTTCTGCGTGCAAGTATTGCTGAAATTGCAAGAGTTTTCATACCAATATTATAACAGACCTTCACCTGTCCAAAGCAATGGCAGGTGACATGACGGATTTTTTAATTGATGTTCTTAAAAATATGATAATTCCTTATGCATTACACGATGTATTTATATTTACTGTTTTAAATGTCATTCTAACCTGAAAAACACTGCTCGGCAAATAGAAACAATGTTACCATTGACTTTGAATCTTCTGCATTGCAACCATGCCTCTCGGAAGTGCTTATCAATCTACAGGGGCTTCGATGTAGGATCCAAGAGCAAATTAGTGGTGAATGCCAAAAAATTTTGCTATAAGAGCTCTATTGTTGTGCAAAAAGTGTCATTGTTTTACAAAAAAGACCAGGCAATGAAAGAGCTTCAACCAAGCACCTAACTCCACTATAAGTTTACAATTCAGAAGCCTAAGTATTCTAAGCGAGTTGACTTGAACCTGCAGCATATATAAACAGCTACGCAATCAGTTGAAGAAAATCACCGCCAAGATGTTCAGCAAAATTCTCAGCAACTCTATCGTCTTTCATTGAAATCAAGAAGTGTATATAATCAGGGTAGCAAAGCTCGCTCCACGCGACGCGTCAATTTTCATTCTAACTGTTCTTGTCTTGGAATAGTTATCAAGTTCAAGTATTCGAAAATTTGCTCTTCGAAAAATACAGGCTTAGGTGTAGCTGTGATAAGCCTTGCAGAGTGGTAGGAGACTAAAAAGAATTTGTCTGAGACAGGGGCACTTACTAATTACCAATACTAGAGAAAAATGTTCTTCTTGAGAACTTACAATAAGATATGATGGTCCCTAAATGATTTGCGCAATATTTCCTGAAATTTATGCCTGATTTGCCGTGGTCCAACACCAAATCGATATTGTAATGTTTCTATAGATGCACTCTGTTAGCCCCTAAGATGATAGTATCATAGTCTCCACAAAAATTTGTTTCTTTGCCACTCCCCTTTCATCGGTACTTCTCACACGATCACTCTCCGTAGCATGTCTTATGGGGAAAATGCTGGCCTAAATCACTCTGACTTGCCAATTATCATGTTCTCAATCTCAAACATAATCTGGATGTTCTACCTATGTTGCAGAACCCGTTTCCAACTATAACGATTTCAAACGATGGCCGAAGCTTAACTCGAATGCTTTTTCTTCAACGCGTGCGACTCTCAAAACTCTTACTCGTTCTTCTCTTGATCACGTGATCTTACGTCAACGGTAACAAAACGCTATTTTCTACATGTCTCATGTTTCTGGAACTCTATTGCAATCAACTTAAACTAGTATTTCAGCATCATTTCGACATTCGGCAGCCGTTTTCTATCAACTTCAACTTTAACTGGTTTTTCAGCATCATTCCTACACTCTTAGTGCTGCCGTCTCTGATATGATCTTTGAAAATGGTTGGCTCTTCTCTGCTTTACTTTTAGGGTCTTCATCTTACATATAATGCCCTTTAAAATTTTCATTCCCGCGCTAGAAATGAACAAAATTTACACAAATTAATTGAAGTAAATTGCAGGATGCACAAGCATATCACCCAAACGTTACCTCGGTTTAAGAATTATCTTTGAATATCTGTTAATTCAAGCGGTTAATGATATCTGAAAATTTTTGGAGTGGCCCGTATTTCAAAAAAAAGTCCTCTTGTATTTGAAGTGCAGCATAAGGTGACGAGCCTTCTAGTTGCCTTGGTAACATTGCTTTGGCTATTATTTGCCTCGTTTTTCTTATGTTTCTCAGTTTGAATTTATCAGACTTTGAGTTTCCTACAATTCTCTCAAAAGATTATATGCTATTTTTTACATTTTCTTTATTCTTGTATCGATAGAAAATTTATTTTCAAAAAGTTGCGGAACTACTAAATTTTCTTCGGCATTTCTTACAATTTTTGATACGTATTATTTTGGAATTCCTGGCGTTAGTGGCGGCGCCAGCTACTGCACTGCAGAGTGAGGGTAATTGGCGTTGGCAGTGAGACCATGCCCCTTTTGCCTCGTTTCAGTGCTGTATACCAGAATAATTCTCTTTAGGAAATATGATCTACCCCTACCTAGCAAATGTGTGGACCTTGTTTTGAAGAAAGTGAAGGGGGGCAATTACCCTCCCCCCATACCCCCTAGCCAGCGCCATATAAAGGTCTCAACATGACACTTTTTTGAGTATCATTACGCATGGCAAGTTACAAATCTCATCATGAACCTTGTGAAGTTACCCTCGGTAGATTCAATTCAATAAAATCAAACTCTTAATAAACTTGCCTGCATTCGGGGTTCACCATGATTCTTGTTAATAATACTAGGCACAAAGTAAAAAGATCATGAAGATTAAAGATTTTTGCTTGAATACATATTCCAATCTACTCTAAGACAATCAATATTCCCCGTATAATAGAAGTGGAAGTAAACACAAGATGCAAGCAAAAAACATTGCTGAATACAATAAAGAACGTTACAAGAAAATGCGTTTTAAATAAAACAAAGAATACAACAACTTTGACAGTACGGTAAAGAACAGTCTCACAAGTTGTAAGGATAAATAAAACCATACTGAAATACAAGTAACACACACATTTATATACAGGTTTTTGAGTTATTTCACAAATGTTTTAATCGATCAACATTAGCTAGTTAGCTGATGTTTTGTAATTTTCGAAGTATTTTCGAAATTATTGAGATATCGGTACACACTGTGGTTTCTGGGGGATTAGTTCACCAACGAGAGGTGAATGAAATGCGGCGGGAAACCTACACCACTGGGATTAATGGAAAGGTATTTGTAACACTTTAAGGCAATGAGTCAATGGAAGTGATAAGGTATTCCGAGCCAATGGTAGATGAAGCCGACGTAGGGCAACAGCGAGGAATGGAGATGAGTAGTAACATAACGCCAGTATGTATGCTGGTCCGACGTCGAAGGAGTTTTACCCATGAACTGAAAAACTCTCAGTTATGCATACCTCCTTGCCTTCTAAAATAGCTTAGCGGAGAATATTTCATACTGCAGATTTACATAAGATAACAAGAGGGTGAAACATTCACAGACTAAAGGACAATAATCTAGAAAAGTACCTTGTTGTTCTCAACAGTCTACATTGCGCATTTTCTACAAATAGATTTATAAATACTACGATACATATAATACGCACGCAAGTAGATTCTGGGAATATCACGACGACAAGATTGATATAGATTCAAATAACAACATAGATATATCCGAGGTACATAATAAAAAGGGGGTATTTTAAAAGCCTTCGCACCTCACTTATATCAATAGAATGACTGCATATCACCTTCAGACAGGATTCAGTACAGTGGTAAAGATAGGTCTGTTGGGGTTTAAAGCTATATGGCAAAACTTGGGTTGATTCAAGAGCAGTTGGTTGTAACGAGAACGGAATGCGGTCCAGAGATTATGGCTAAATAACCCCTTATGCCAGAGCAGGATTTACTCTATCTACGTACAGGAATAACGGCGAAATTGAAAAGGCCAGGCTATTTAAAGAGAATTCGATTCAATACTTTATAAGCAAATAGAATATACGATGGCGAAAACCCCATTAATGACGAAAATAAATAAATTAATGGAAAGCAAGTTAAAGTAATAAATATAAAGTAAGATCCACGCAAAACATACTCAAATATTGAAATGTAGCTCAGCTATGTAACTCAAGAAGAAACATATTTGCCCCTTTTTACTAAAATGCAGAGGGGGATGTATGCGGCCTAATGTTAGGTAAGGTCTTGTGTAGAAGCAAGGTAGACCCTGCAATGAAAGGCCAAGAAATAGATACTGCACAATAGCCCGGAGCTATTTCCTAGTATTTTTATGAAATAAAACAAGAACTCAACACCACTAATGTTTATTTTGTGGTAAGACTCTTTTCGAAATTCGTTAGCATCAAGAATGGGACAGTTGGAGGAAATCAATAATCTAACTTTTCGGGATGTAACGTTGCACATGGTATTTATACGAATAGCGGATTGTCACATCTAAACCCGAACTGCCACTATGATTAGAAGACAACAGTTTTAAAAATAATTTATAAAATCCATTCAGAAGGATAGTTTGCAGTGGCAGTAGGCTTTTTAAAAATTGACTCTCTTGTACATTAACTGATTCCGCTCCCTTTGATGTTGAAAACGGCAAACTTCGAAATGTTTCTAGAACCACAACAATGTCAAATTTGAAATTAACTACAACTACTTTGTATTCAAACACCGATTGGAACGCTGATTTCATCTCTCTGCCGAACTTTTTGAATGAAATAGTAGCAACCAAAGCCAGGAGTGAAAAAAATGGGAAAGAGGGTGATAATAACACCAACTGCGATGGCCCATCCAGGGTACGGCACTTTCTCAAGGATCATCTAAAAAGGGAGACAAGCGAGCATAAGAAACCGGGATAAAATCAAACAATTTCGCAATTCAAGGATTCTAAATCGCAATCTCCAATTTGATTTCTACATCCAAAACTGATTCTCAAAGCACATGTCGAGTCGCCATCTGCTTACGTCATCAGCTTACGGACTTTCTGCTTGACTTAGAACAATACACTACATCACCATAAACAGAATAAATGGAAAAACAATTCTTATCTCTATTAACATAGTTGGAGATGGTTTGTAGAGTTTAATGATATATACCAAGGTCTACCCTGGGTATCAGAGCCACATCAATTAGGCGCTACTCCGTTTCTCTGTTCCACTTTTTATTTCCACGCTGGAATTCATGTTGCTCTGGTACTTAATGTAATCAAGATCAAGCCTTTGAAAACATGAAAAAGCTGCAGAAAACAGTTCATAACCAACTCTGTGTTTCCTAAATGATAAGCTCCTTCAAATCCCCAAATGAAACCCTTCCCCACAAATATTATCCTTTTCTCCAAATATTATCCTTTTCTCCAAATAACCCCTTTTTCTCCAAAATAAGCACATTCCTCTGCCAAATACGTACCCCCTTCCACCCAACAAGCCTTAACTAAAACCTGTACTCTGCCCTTCGCCTCGAAATAAGATCACCGTCGAATTATTATAAATATTTATATCGTCGAGATATAAAAAGATTGTTTATATCACTATGACTCAACATGTTGCAGTCATGCAGTCGTTTATATCACGAAACTTGTTCCAGTCAGACAACTCTAGAAAATCACAATTTTGCAAATTTCAGAATCTCTCCTTGCTCCTTTTGAGGTAATAGCGGTTGCTGTGTAGTTTGTTTCTACACAACTTCCCTACCCCGCCCCCACCCCCACCCCTGTAACGGGATTAGTCTCGCTTCCATTAACCATGGTGTATGGACCCGTTCTCGGCGCGATGGCCACATCTGAACAACTCTTGGGTCTTTTTGAAGGTCTTGCAAGTACTATACGAGAGCAAAGAAATTCCAATTGCAAAATTACTCGCACCACTCAGGAATAAATTCAAAGCTTTTAGTAAGCCATCACAGATCTCTCGAAGAAATTGCTTTCCAACAAACTTTACACATCATTATCATAACCCAGATTGTGCAAAAATCTATAATGGCGACATGTTTCGTATTATTGGTAAAGCCTGATCGCCATTCTATCTAGCTGTTTTGAAATCTATCTACATAGACATGAAAAAACTGCTTTTGTGTAGACAGAACGAGTTCGTTTTCACCTTAAGACTAATTGGGCAACCTCAACAGTCATGTGCTCGTCTCTGATGGTCGTTTCTGATTGGCCTATTTCGATCCACAACTGCCTGTTTCGATCCACAACTGCCTATTTCGATCCACAACTGCCTATTTCGATCCACAACTGAATACATATATATTTCCTAGGGTAGTGTTGTTATCAATGTTCCGACGTTTTATACTCTGAAAAGCGAAAAGCGTAAGTATGTTCTAAAATGTTTGCTTTTTTCAAAGCCATTCTGTATGTACCACAAAAAGATTGTTTATATCACCATGACTCCCACTGCTTTCGCTGCCAGAATTTACTGGACAGAATAATCCCCCCTTGCCCCTCCCCTTCCCCAAAGAATACTCTAGATTCTTACCTGCACATCGTTCCAGACTTCGTAAGTCAGAGTTCCTTTGGCAGAAGAGACAACCATACCAATAAGGAGAGAAGCGATCACAAGTGGAGAGACAAACCTCCACATAATTTTCCATATAAAATGGGGTCGATTTCCAGTCATAAACTCAATATCGTCACAGAACCTAGTGAGAAAAATTGTTAAATTGTTAAGTTAAATCAAATAAAACATACACTAAAATTGTGTACACTAAATTTTTCCATACCCATGATAAAAGCATCAGTTTTCATAGCTTACAATAAATACTCTATTCATCTTTAACTCGATTTTTGGAATCGACTTTTTTTGAATATATAAAAAATTTTCTTGAAAATTAAAGGAAACAAAGTGCTTTTATTAAGCAGCATAAATTGCCTTCTGAAGGCTACAGGTTCTGAAAGAATATGCGGCTGTTTACTAAAGTGATTGATAAATAGTGATTAATGTTTAGCTTTACCTTGGAACACCATAAATCCATACAATGACAAGTAATTCACACAACGCAATCACAAGCAATGGAACGTCGATGCTGTACGAGTTGAACAGCTGAAGTATATATTCGCCAGAGTCTTGCATGAAAATTAGACCAAACAGGTAGCTTGGTATTGCAATCGAGACTGTGAAAGAAAAATTCAATATACAAACTGGCTTTGTTGGTTTTTCCGGAACTTGTAGCTTAAGGACAGTGCTTCAAAGGAACTAAAACATTTCAAAATATACTAGAGAACAAGCATATGCCTTGAAAAGCGACTTTCGTAATCTCAGCTGCTTGGGCAAGAAAACAAACATTCTTGACTAGGTCATAATTTTTTGAGGTCAAAAGGGAGTGTTAGACTTCTTATTATATCTTTAATCCTTAAATGCTGAAAATCTATGATATTGCCCTCAATGATAGCAATAAAACTCTTAAAAATCAAGTTGTTTTTACTAGCAGAAAAACACTTACTGATGACGTATTCATTTCTGACGTTCTTAAAGTAAGGCATGTCTTTGATCGAGCTGACTATGCTTTCTAAGTTGCCAAACATACTGCTCAAGCCAAGCGTAACCAACATCATAAAGAAGACAATGGAAAAGAAAGTGGATCCAGGAAGCTGGTTGATAACTTCAGTCATTGTAATGAACGCTAAGCCAGTGCCACCACTGCCCTGTGACGTAAAAAGAATTTCATTCAATCTGAATCCCATTTCATCAAATAGGACAAGTGCTAAAGGAGACTTGGAAAGGATATGAACCATAAAAGACACTCTACTTGTGTCGCTATTGCAAGACAACACCCAACCATTAATTGCTTGAAGTCAGCAAGTAGAACGTAAGGATTGACTGGAGACTTTGTCTTTCCTAGGGTCGCCACAGAACCTCAGGTCACATCAAGACCCACTTTTTCTTATTTCGGAGACTGAGACCACCACAGACGTTTTCTTTTTTACGTTAGTACTCTGCATTATCCTGGAGTCCTTAGCAAAAGAAGCTGGATCTCAAACATTGGGATTATGCTTAAAACGAATGCTTTCACAGAAAGCTTATTCAAATATGATAAAAACTGAAGAACAAGCAGAGGGAACAATTTTTGTGGCTAAAGCACGCACTATCAAAATCTTATTAATAACTCTCTTCGTTTCAGATTCTATGAGGCTGAAAATATCGTATTTGGGAGGATTTTAAACAGAAGACCACAGAGATGACATTATGGTTAGCCAAGAAATGTAGCGGCTGTTTTTATAGTCTCAGATCCATCAAGAAAAATGCGTTTTTAAAATCTTCCGTCTTTTCACATCATTCGCATCTATGTTATAACGACATGGAAAACTTTAGAAGATAGACCTATACGGATCCATATTGATCCAGTGAAAGTTTGACATTCGCTACGTCAATCTGTTTTCCTACCCCTTTGAAGGTCCGGCTTAACGGGATTCAAATATCACAAAGCATTAAAATAATCACTTCTGTGAAAATCCACGTTAAGGGGTATTAAAAAAACCAAAAGTAAACCGAAGTTGTATGAGAAGATTATATTCTCCTTAAAAGAGAAATTAACTAACCTCCTTTAAGAATCGATTGACGTCACAAAGTTCGTAAGTATTATCACGAACCCCCTTATCATAAATTTCATTCCAGAACTTCGTGTAGCTAGAGTTGCCTTTCATGATAGTTGGGTGCAACTGTTCCATGCGTTTATCAATTTGCGGGTACGTATACTTTTGACAATGCTTGTTCTGATAGTTTGCCCTAGTGGAAGAAAGAAACATCAAGAGTCAATCAATCAAACCAATTGCAAACGGTGTTACTGGGCTTTCAATTGTGAAAAGCATCAATTTGAAACGGGAATATTTGCAACGCATCATCACTCAAACAGTCTGAACTAACCAGGATGCATTCGGAACACATAACATTGCCTTTTCAAAAGGAAATTAGCTGCAGGGGCAAGCCTTTGTTTATAAAAAGAGGAGTACGGTAGTCTTTCGTTTAAAACAACGGAAAGTCACTGGGGCTGGAAGAGCCAGAGCCATTAAGTAGCATTTCCGATTAGTGCCCCCATTTGAATGAGAACCCCCCCCCCGAACAAGCACCCCCGCCCCGAACAAGCACCACCCTTCGAGTGACCCCTACCCTTAAGTGTGAATCCGATTTCTGGATATAAAGAATGTGTTTAAAATTATGGCTAAAATCATACATATATATATAAACATATTGTAATTTTTGAGTATTATTGAGCTTACCTGTAGCCTACCATTGAGAACATTGCGATTCCAGCAAAAACTGATGTCCCACAGTTGATGAAACAGATCAAGAAGGTGTCTTTGAGCGTATTTGAATGTGTCGGGTTGTAACTGGCATAAGCAATCAGCCCTCCGTTTGCTAAACTCAGAGAGAAAAGAATTTGGGCAGCAGCCTGAAGCCATACTTGAGGATCCTTGAGCATCGCCCACTACAATCGAATTGGTTGAAATACTCAAATAGCGAAAAGGAGGAAAAAACGGTACATACCAAGAAGTATATTTCATAAACATAGGTGCAGCTCCAACGTATCTCTAATTAAGGGCCTCCGAAGACGCCCCCCCCCCCCTTTTTGCAAAACAATAGAGCTATTTTGTAAAATATTATTTCTCCTTGGCGTCTTTACTTTCCAACACGCGGCAGACCACCCCGCTATAATGTAATCAATTGATGTCTGTTTAGATGACTCTTGTGTACTGAAATACAAAGCAACTTTCTGCAACTGTAAAAATTATACATGAAGCATAGGCGATGAAAAGATAGTGAAGTGAATTTTCATGAGAAAAAATTTAACACTTGAGATTAATCAAGCATAGAATAATTAAATTAGATAACGTTACCTCTGGGGTGAATAGATGACGCAGGCCATCTTCAAAGCCTTCCAACATAAACCCACGTATGATGAAGATGAGCAACACAAAATACGGGAAGAGTGCAGTAAAATACACCACCTTTGAAAAGAACACATACATCACATGAAGAGACTGTTTGGGGCGTTTATTCGATGCCCGGCGTTTATATCTGACTGCAAAGTTTATAGAGGTTTAAGAGAAAAAACATATTTCTGTAATTACTTTTCATAAATTAGTTTTATAGAGGTCATAAAACATAATCACAAAATATAAACTTCCAAGTCTAAATAGAAAATTTCTACGTTTTCATCTTAATCAGATGCGTGAATAACGATCTCATTCTAATATTCTTCTTTATAAAAAAACCGAGATCAAGAAAGGATTCAACTCGTCTGCAACGGTAACCAACGCATTTGATGATCTTTTTTGCCAATTTTCAAACAACAATGTTGATTATTTGTTACAATGCCTTACTAGAAATAAACTCTTTTGAAAAAATCCGAATTAACGCCGGACAACAAATAAATGGGAACAAACTGGGAAGATTTTACCGGCGTTTATTCGAGACTAGCGTTTATTCAAGGCCCGGCGATAATAAGAGTAAATACGGTATTTTCGAGTACCATTTCATTAAAATAAATGGATAGATATAAATCTTTATATAAAGTGAACATAAATATACCTCGGAGGTTGGTGGGCAAAAAACAAGACTTGTAGAGCATCAATATTGCTCTTTTTCATATAGGAGAATGGGCCCGAAGTTACACTTTCTTTTGTATTGTAATATCTAAGTTTTCACTGACGGTACAGACAAGAAATTCTACCAGTAGAAAGAATGTGCAATTTGGAAGGGAATCTGGATTACTGTTAAGGGAGAACAAGGTTGTGCATTACCTTGCCTGTGGATTTGATACCCTTGATCATGCAACCAGTGACAAGAACCCAGGCAGCCAATAATGACAATGACAGCTTCCAGTTCAGACCAGATCTTTGGTTGATGTTCTTCGCAATATCAAGCGACACGTGATACCAGTAGTAGGCCGTTGAGCCTGCTTTATCGCACTTCTCCAGAGGCTTTGTTATCGTTTGGTTGCCACTGATACGGCTCGTTCTGGAAAGTATCAAGTCACTATTGTAATTTACCGGTACGTTACTTGACAAACAGAAAATTAGATAAGGCATAAGTAGCGATAAAATTAGGAAAGAAATTGGGTAATAATTGGGTTAGACCTTTAAAGACCCGGATTTCACCATGATTCATACCGGAACTTCATAAGGACCCGGAACTTCGTTAATATTTGACCTTTGCTGTCATACACGGAACGAAAGTTTGACATTTTCTGGGTCACCATTTCACTGGTTGTTAATCACAAATAATGTATCCACTGACCAATAATAAAAATATTGTGTTTCAATTTTTCTTCTCACCACAAACATTTGAAAAAGAGGCAAAATACAGTCAAAATACTGAAGTACGTACGTAGGGCAGGATGACCACGGTAGTGGATACTGGAACGAGGCAAAAAGATAGTAGAGACACCAGGCAATAACGACATTGTATGTGCATGCCATGAAGAACACGGTAAACACCGAAGTAAACCCGAGCCCACTTGAATACTTAGATACTTTTGACCAAAGTGGCACAGGCCCGAGGTGATGTCTTTGACCAATGCTCAGCTCCAAGTAAAACAACGGTAATCCTTCGATGAATAACATGATGCAGTACGGTATGAGGAATGCCCCTGTAACATAAATATTGCCTTTAATATGACAACTGAGAACACAATGGGTGTTACAGGACAATCAGAGGATAGTTCTAATGAAAGGAATACCCCTGCAATCAGCAGCGTATAAAGGAATACCTCTGAATACCTTCCAGGTTTTCGAGGGGTCATGAAGAGTAAATCTAATGAAAAATTATGCTCCTGTATTGGCTAATTACAGGCAATTTTACCATCCAACTAGCGATTTTTGGGAACAATCTGTTGATAGCTCGGGGAAGGAATCATAGCCCCTACACCCTCCCACGGGATACGCCCCTGCCTGCGAAAGAAAGATACCTTTAGTTAGAAAAATGACAACACATTGAAAATAGAGAGAATGTGTTAAAAGTAAAGAAAAGAGAACACATTCTTGATGAAACACTGCCCTATATTTTATCATAGAGCACTGGAACTCTCTCTGCAACTGGTACATTTGTTCGGATCAAGGAAAGGTTTTTTTATCGTGTTCATTGCTTCGAATTTTAAATTTCTACGAAACAATTATAAAACATAGAAAACACAAAACTGCTTCATGGTTTGATGTGGTTACATATAGTTTTTTGTCTATGCACTCTCAAAATGGAATTCTACATGTTATTTGTAATTAAACAGTTTCTCTCAAAAGAACACATAACAACGCCGGTCACGTGACTATCAATCAACGAGAGCAGGTACACGTAAACGGGTGTACAAGGTGCTAAACAGGAAAGAATCAACATTATAAGGCACTGCACAAAAGATTATCGCTGGACTGGATCGAAGATCAAGAATACCTGCAACTCTGCCTGCCACGTGGCCACCGATTCATTTGAAGTGAATGAATGAACGCATCAAATGAATGAATCTCACTCAATGGCTGACTGGTTAACCATGAGATTCGATTCGCCAATCAAGTAGTCCCCTATGCAGGCAGATATATTTGCTTCGCTTTGTTTTTAAATTAAAAAAGGACGAGCATCGATCTCCCGATGCGATAATCCGTTTTAAAAAGCCCGGGGAAGCACCATATAAAGCCCCCCTTACCGCGAGAGTCGCGTGTGAGAATTTGAAACAGGCTGGTTAAACATACCTGCAAACATTTTGCAATGAAGATGTAAGAGCAAGAAATGGGCTCAATGAACTTTGCATCCTGAAGTAAAGGGGCCTGCTTCCGCCACTAGCTTTACTTTTCTCTTTAGTAACAAAATTCCCTACATAGGTTTGGATAAACACTTATTTTATGCAACAGACGTCTTTAAAACAACCAGGGGTCCTGCAGTGACTAACGCTAAGCCTCCTTAAGTTCTTTTCAAAACAACCCCAGTTTCCTAATTCCAGTTGTGATTAGCTTGGTCTTTTTTATGTAAGGTTGGATCCCTGCGTCTTTATTACCCAGGAAGATATCCTGAAAACACTGGAAAGCCATGATCACCTCTCTAACGGGTGAGGTCAGAGCAGTTGCAAGATTTCTAGAAACACCTTGTGCTGTGGAGATACCTCGTGGAGAAAATAATTGCTGCTTATGTTTGGACTTCGTAGAGCTCCAAAGTGTCCAGACTTAGAGGAAATACCTCTTATTAGGGATATATGCTCTCAAATCTTTCTATATCCGCTCTTTGCTGACTTATTCCTGTTTTGTAAACTGGTTACAGCTGGCCAAGAGTAGGCAGTCAATCCTTAAGCAAATCAACCTGTAGATATGCTGAAGACTGCGAAACATGGGTGTTCCTTCATATGTAGCACAGCGATTTAATACTTCAAGCTGCTGTGTGCAACGCCTACGCCCAAAACATTGCAAGCAAAACAGGGATAATTTCAAGGCATCAACTATTTCAGTTTTCAAATAAAACTTCTATTCTTTCCTTGAAACCACTAATAAATTATTTAGAAAATACGTAAGGAGCATGATGTGACCTTGACGTTGCTTCTTTATGGTTTGCCTGTCATTACAACTTTTGTCATGCGTTGATCATGATGATGTCGTTGGCATTCTGATAACAACGAATGGGGTCGAGTAATAAGCCCTTAAAACAGTGTCTATCTTTCAAAGATTGGCGTTTATTCTATCTAGCACATGATTTTGTCTTTGGGGTGGCGAGCATTCACCTTGAATCTGCGAAGGAGTTCCAAGTTTGAGCATTTTCTTTGAGTCCCCTATGGATTTCTGACAAAGTGTGAGGCATCGGACTACCGGTGGAACCAAAATATAGAATTGTGCCTTTAACAAAACCTCAGGAGTATACATCCCTGCTAGTGAAGTATAAAGTTGAGTTATGTTGATGGCAAAAGACCAAGAAGGCTGTTAGACAGTCAGGGCCGTTGCAACTGGGGGGAAGTGGAGTTGTCGCCCTCCTGTGAGGCCATTAGCCAGTTAGCATATTTGCGATACATTTCCACTCCAAGTTTTAAATCCTAATAATATAAGGCTTTATCCGATAGGCAAACATGTTTACACAAGACCAGTTTTTAATGAAAAGGAACTAGCTTTAAGTATATTGAAAAATGTTTGCTTTTTTCAAAGCCATTTTCAAAGTTGTACCGCAAAAAAGTGTTCACATACTAAATTGCTCCAAATCGTTCTATACTTATTGTCAGGGGTGTAGAGCCAGGGGGCTCAGAGGGCAGTTAATGTCCAAAAGGAACCTTTCTACTTCTTGCTATTGTTTCTTGAGAAAATTTTGTGAGCCCAAACCCTTCTTTTTTATAGAACTCGATTCTTATTTTTTGCATAGCTAAGTGGGGGTGTTTTATTATTTGACTTAATCATTCTTTCTTGTACTGTTACTATATGACGAATTAGAAGTAGACGTCTCTTTGCCAAGCACCGTATGCCGGGGCGAAAAATTAGCCATTACCGATTAGTGCGTTTTTGTTGTTGTTCACTCTCGTAGCGTTGCGGTGTTTCTTATTTGCGTCCGTCATCGGAGTCCGTCGAGCAGCCTGCTAAGGTGGCCTTTTCTTTATTAACATACACATAGACCTATTTAGCTGTATTTCCAGCTATACCAAAGCTGTTAATTTCAGCTTTTATCCCTCGATTATTCAAAGCTGATTGTGTCCCAGTCAACCAAAAAGCCACACCTTAAACCACACCCTTTCCTTTGGTAACAATGTAGTAAGCTACAGTGGCCGATTTTTTACTTTGTTATGGTCTTGCGAAGAGCACATGAGAGTAAAAGGCTGTACTGCTTATGTAGCTAAGCTCTGCAAGCTAACTAGGGACAAGCATTCGGTCAAAAAGGCACAGAATACACGATCAATTACCGCGTCAATGGTAAGCTTATATAAAAGAAATCGAAATATGATCTTCCCTTAAAAGTTGGGAACAGTTCTTTCTTGATCATGCAATTGCATAAAGCCCCACGTTGCTATACATAAGGAACTTTTTTGCTAGCACCATTGCACATATGGCATAAATGTTATGAGGGCTATCACCGTCAGAATCAAATATAGCATGATTGTACACGCCTACGTTGGAAGAGGCCTGTTTCTGAGTGACGAATGAGCAAACAACGCATTTAATCACGTGTACAAACAAACGTTGGCTAACTCAGGGTGGGAAAATGAAAAAGGGAAAAGTAATCTGGGAAAAAGCAGACGCAAAAACATTTACGATAACCTGAGAACCCTTTAGGATTTTTGCATAAAATTTCAGGGCTTTTTAAACTTTAGTTGGTCGAAGCATAAAAAGTCGAAAAAGAAAAAAGCTGACGATGGTTATCCAGCAGTATAAAGGTAGCCGTTCCAATAACCTGCCTTAGTATTTTCAAATGAAAAAGTGAAATATAATCCAGTCGCCTTTCCCTGGCGATGTTTTTCTTGTATTATATCCTTTTGGCAGACCATGGGAAAATGGAGTGGGTTCTCTATGAAACGCCCCGTGAAACTGTTGGCTACAGCGATAGACTTCGGGGTACATTCACAGAATTAATCTACCGGTTACCTCTCAGGTAAGCAATCGTAACACGTCCGGCTTAATATACTCGTATGAGAATGCAACTGAAAAAGTTTCATGGTACTTAAACACAGTTTACAGAATTAACAAATTGTTATAGGTATTAAAATAAAATAGCCGGATTAGAAGCATAAGAGCTTGCACATGCACATCACAACCAAATTCAGTGACAGCGTTGAAGATCTATTCGCTAAATCCTTATCAATTGGCTCAAGCTTCAGAATTACGGATGGAATTACAACAAACTCTTTAAAAATATGACGATTTATGCCAAATTTTGTTGGGGATAACACGGTAAAAACTAAAACTAAAAGACTTTCTCTAATATAAGTCTTCGATTGAAGAAAATAATTCGAATTCAATGCAAAACTTAGCGAGGGAGTTATTATTCTATCTTTAGAGCAAAGAAACATTGACGTTGCAGTAGAGGATGTTCGCACACAATTATAACCAAGAAAATGAAAGAGGAAGTTGTCGGCTTATTGGAAAGTGATCACCGTATTACCTCTTCTATTAAACTTGTTTCCTTGCTTACTTGTTAAGGCAAAGTTGAAGGCTGCTACGGTAGGATGTAAGTTCAATTTCCCATAAATACGATAAATTATTTAACAAAAGAAATTGTAACAATCAATTGCCTTCAGAAATAAATAATAAATTATGGCTTCAATACAATCGCAGAAATATAAGAAAGATTTTACTCGGTTTTCAAAATTTGAAGCAAGCACGAGGAGATAAGACAGAGTAACTTACCACCACCGTTTTTTTGCGCAAGCCATGGAAACCTCCATACATTTCCCAATCCGACAGCGTAACCAACACATGCAAGAAGGAACTCAGTCTTGTTGGACCATGTATCTCTTGATTTCACAGGTTTTTCGTCATCATCCTCACCTTGTTTCAAACTGAGCAAGCATCTCTCTGTCGTCCTTGATAAACTATCAATATCGCCGATCAACTTCATCTCGACATCCTCGGGATCGTCATCATTTTCATCATCTTGATCGAAATCTGGGTCTTTGGGTACGGGATCTTTGGCAACAGTCATTTTACAATCTTTCCACAGATCCGGGCAACAAACAGGCCTAAGTAAAGAAATTCAACTTCATAATACCTGCTTAATGAAAACACACGTTGGCCGAGCATGGCAATGACCTTTCAATTTCGGCTTTGCAAATACATTCATAAAATCATTGGAATTAAAAGAAAAACAATACGAATTTAAAGTTTACTGAATTTTATTGTCTTAAACTATGCTCTAACGTTAGCAACGCCGAAACGGGTTTGGATTCACTCACAAATTACAAATGGAGATGTTATAAACAAAGGCCAATTTCCAAGTCACATCAAAACCACAATGAGTTTGTCACCCATAGATTCCTTAGATTCGGAAGAACGATATTGTGGTAATAGTAATTACTCTTCAGCTAACTTCAGCAAGGACCGGCAGATTGGAACGGCTGACTTCACGCTTCTCGATCACTCTCTTTTCCTTCAACTCTCAAGCATGCGACTTTGTTGTTATCACGTGACTTGACAACCTGCTTGCTAAGAAGCTGTTCAAACGGACACTTAGCAACATTCTGGTGGTTTGCACACAGCCACAGAATCTTTATACGCACATAATGAAAACCGATCTTTATTAGAAATTATTGCAGGATACGGCCTGTACTATGCAGTCTACATCAATGGATAATAACAGTTCAGCAATACCAATGTACTAACAAATTACAGAGATGGTCGGGTTTCAAAAACATGCATTTCACGATTGGGCAAATCAACCCATTGACCAAGAATGACGTCAGAATACTGTAGGAGCTGCTTTCAGCAATCGAGGCTCTCTTAAAACTAAACAAAGATAAGTCATACAGCTTTTCTACAAAGCTTATTTGGATCTCTATAACTGTGGTAACTCTAACGAGAGGGTCAAATAGATTGAAAAGCCAGCCGTGGCCGAAATTTTTCAACTGAAACAAGGCTGCGAAATTTTCGCGAGTTTTCCAATATGGTTCTTTTAAGCGACACCATTTTAGAAAAAGCTTATGTATTCTTACCTCAGCGTTCTACTTTTCATGTTATTATGAAATATTTATAGGCACGAAAAAGCTAGTCCCATAAAGAGCGAAGACATGTACTTAAAGAACAGGGGAATTATCAATTACAAAAATTGAGATATGTTACTTAAGGGGAAGTTAACCTCTAGTTAGTGGGTTGATAGAGTGCCAGGCAGGGCCGTCCGAGGGTCAGGGCTATGTCCGAGGGTCAGAGCTAAATAGTACTGAAGAAAAAAGGATTATGGGAAGTAAAGATAAAAACTTTGTTCATTATATTGCAGAATAATGTTTAACAATTACTTTTTCCGTACATTCTTTCGATTTGAAAGATAAAACCTTGTGTTTTAGAAATAACACCAGAGCCATAAGCTTGGTTTCGCGTCGAGAATTTGCGTCACTCGATGGAGCCCTCAGTATCGTATCAAAGCCCGTGGTTAAAAAAACGCACAAACAACGCCTAAAACTGGAAAAACATTACTATCAAGTTACGCTCGAGTGAATTTGATCATGTGATGACACAAAACTGTTTACTATTCTAACTGGAAAGAAAGGAAGCTTGTACAAGCGCATATCCAGCAAGCAAACGGTACCATGTTACGTTTTATGCCAGGCAGATCTAAACTAACTCATGACATACATGCAAGGGGGAAAACTGAGGGCATTGGGAAAAACATCTCCTTTTTCTTAAACCTTTATTAACAACATTCAAAATGGAACACTTAAAATGATGGCAATCCCAAGTTGGGAATGGGGGCAACAGGGGGAGCCTCCAAAAATTACCAACCCATGTTGTATTCCCTTTTTGAAAGAAATGAATTTATGGCAACAGAAATTTTGCTCCTCTCTTGACACCCTCTCCCCCTAATGTGAATATTGAACTGTAAACACTGAAGTGTATGGTTCACCCAGTATAATCATTATTCATCAAAGTTAAATAGATGCTTAAATTTGAATAAAAGCTAATCGTGGGGTGTCCCCCTTCAAACTTATTTGAGGAAAATACCAGCCTTTTAAATGTCAGGCCATATCTATTGAGGTGACATTGGTTTCAATGGGAACTTGTCTTGATGGGAACTGGACCCCATTGTTATTGTAAAATGCACCCTGTTTGCTGCTTTTAAATTACTCCTGGTAATATCTCTTGTCTGAAAATCTAGAAAATTTGGACAAAAAAGTCAACAGAATAGTTTTTTTTGAAAATATTAGATAATTCAGACTTCAATGCTTCCTGTGGCCTGTGACCATTGCTTGGTTCAGATTTTCACAATATGGCAGCTTTTCTACCATAGCAACAGAAACAGTGGATTTGCAAGGCTGGATTTTGATGAAAAATACAGTCAGAAATTTTTAATTCATTTGTTGATGCCCATTGACCCACAACAGGAAAAAGTGTTGTTTATCCTCACACTAGCCTTGCACTTATAAGGCACAGCTACACTTCCTTCTAAGAATGGTGGACAAGGCAGTACAGTGTCAGACCCACTGCTTAGCTAATCAATAGAGATGAAAACCAGCATGCCAGAAAGGTCTTCCAAGATAGACTGCCAGTCTTGGCCAGAACCTGCTCCAGCAACCTTGAAAGGATTCTTATAACAATAGTGCTGAAGTCATTCCATAAGCACAGCCAAAGAACAAAACATAGCAGAGAACAAAACTCTTTGCCTTATCCGTTAAGATTATTTAAGTGACTATTCCTGAAAAATTTCAGGGAACTTGTCAAAGGGGAACAAGAAGAATTTTTTGAAACTAGAAAAAAATGTGGATGCTTTTGAAAGTTTTGAGCCAAGGTTCTATAACAAAATAAATCTATTAAATTTTTAACATAGTTACAATTTTATGGTAATAGACAGATTTTTTTTAGGTACAAGAATCAATGTGAAGAAAATTTTATCAATGTGAAGCAATCCTTTAAACAAGTGCCCTCATGAACAAGATCAAGAATTAAAATAAGTGCTCTTTGGTCATATATAAAGGCACTCTCTTAATTATTCCTTCAAGATTTCTTAAGATCATCATTCCTCCTTCCAGCACCCCTGTTGAAGAAATGAGAGGGTTGGAACAAAATTCTGAAATTGAAAATTTCTTGCAACCACTTTCAACTATATATATACAATTTTGGAAAAGGTAGCCTCCCCTTTTATTTTACCTGTTTATTACATTTCAGACTTGGCCATGACATACCCACACAACACCACCCAACCCTACCCCCAACCCTACCCCCAACATTTTAAGTCAACCTCCTTTATTCCTGATCTCAAAGTTGGTGTTCTAATGTAAAAAATTACAGCAGAGGGGGGGGCTATTCCACAAAGAGAGGGCAGAGAGGGGCTTGATTTGATTATTACAGTACCTGCCTGGTAATTATTGCCATTGATTTATTTTGGGAACAGAAACAACAGGTCATCAACAAATTAATTAGATCAGTGAGCAGTTGATCACCTTTCTGGTTAATGAAAATGAATGCAAAAGTACCTTTTTAATGTTTCCCTTACCGAACAGCGGAATGAATAGAGTACATATCTTGAAGTAATTTCTACTATCTTAACGCTCACTGCCATACGTGACGCTGGTAAACCAAAAAAAATCAATGACGCAGACAATGGTATCGGAAACCGCCATGTCTAAGACAAATTCAATGCGTTTTGACCAGCTCATTAAACTACGTGGTTGAATTTTGACTCATGAATTAACAATGTTTAGCCTTTCACGTAACAAAAATGTTGATTGTTGTGAGATAGGTGTTGTACTAGGTCTCTACCATTTGCCCAAATCGGCCTTTACAAAACATGAATGAAAGTTTAATTTACGAGACAACACTTGTACCGTATGTGAAATTTATAAGAATGCTTTCTTTTTATGTCCGTGTAACACAATACTGGATTTAGCTCATTGAAATGCATCGTTCTGAAATTAAATCGCCTCTAGCATGTTGATGTTCAGGGCGACTTTGTTTGTAGATGCATTGTCGCCGCTTGAAACGTTCAACAAGAATGGGATTACAGAGCTTTATTCATCGGGTGGCTGAAGGCATAGTTAATGTCACATTTCATCGTACTGATACTGTTTTTAAAAGACTTTTTGAAGGCATACAGCTTGAAAGATCTAAGGAATTACTTCTGTATGTCAATTCTGTATTACTTCAGCAAAATTAACCTTTAATTTTTTAAACGCATTATTTTGTAACTTTATTTTAACTCAATCAAACTTCCTTCATCTTTTGATGCAATTTGCATAATCTAATGCTGCGAATATATATAAAAAGAAATGAAATGAAATAGAAAGCATAAAGAGAGGAGACTCTGAAAAACCCCGATAGGATCCCATGAATGAAGTTCTATATATACCGGGTGCCCATGCCACAACATCTCTACAATATAAGTTAGCACATTGAACAAGAAAAATTATGGCCGAAAAGCCAAAAACACGATATAAAATTCAACCAGAAATCATGGTTGGTTACGCCCTGCTTTAGTTTTGTACTTTCCAGACAAAAACAGCCGCAAGATATGTTTAGGCCATTGTAGTACTCGTGGCTTTGCAGAGCACGTGTTTTGTAAGCGATGAGGCCAGTTAATCATGAAATAATTAATGTTAAATACTGGTAGTGGTAACAAAAACATATATTTCATCAAACTAACAAACTTACAAATTTCTTCAAGATCTGTAGCTGTTATTCTCCTCTTCCCAATCAAGCAACTCCCGCGTGGATTGTGATAAATAAATGGATGGGAGAGAGCGGTTCATTCAATGATGCCGGATAACATCAACAAAGAGTCTGGGCAACATACTTCACATAGATTAAAACGACCAGATTTGAGTTGACGGCTTCTGACGGCTTCAAAGCTCAAAATATCACATTGAGGTAAGTCAAATTTTTTTTCTTTTCTTGCCTAAAGCTAATTTCTAATTTATTTCATTTGGCAGCAAATATAAAGATTTTGTATAAAAATAAACGCTCTATATTTATCAATTTTGTGTTTTTTTACAAATATTTGTGCTTTCTTACCATTGCCTGCAAGGTCAAGGTGCCGTGTAATCCATCTTCAAACTGGCAAAAAAGAATACTCCAAAGATGGCATCGGTACGCCACTGCAGAGCAGATCTACAAAAAGGGCAAGGAGCCTTCAAACGTTTCACTAGATTTATCAAAACATCAAAGCGAAAGATACAGTCATGAAATCAGTTGATTTCTCAATTCAAGATATTTTATTTAGATTTTTAATGTAATTATTGTTAGACGGAGCGTTATTATTAGAGGAGACTTTTGTTGTTTCACGTTTATTCAGGCAAGGGTCCCTTTCCCCAATACAGAATCTCTCCATACAATGCTCCGGCCAAGTATGTTTTTTAACATGCCAATTTCGCCTTCGCAGCTTCTGTAAACTATATGTTTCCCGCGCTAATCCACGAGCTGTCATTGGTTGAAGAAGAGGAAATACAAGAAGTAAGAAAATGCCCGAATCAAAATGAAAACTGTGACACGTATGCTTTCAAATTATCACTCGATTAAGCGTCCGGGCGTTTATTCTTGGGGGGTTCTATCGCGGGGCGATTGTTAAGAATTGCGATATCACAAGAAGGTTTGAATTTGATTCTGACAATCCCTTTGAAGAAAACATTTTAAAAATACTATGATCAAAACTCAGGCACCGCAGAATGCTATGATCTAAAGCCCCCAGCCCCCTCCTGCTTCGCGGTGCCTGAAAACTGAATGTATCATTTACAATTCTGACACATACCGTAGATCCTCGAATTGTCCGTAATTTCTCGAACTGGACCCCTCCATTTGATTATTGCTGCCATCTGAGGTTGCCCATATGGCGTTTTATTGAATTACCACAGCAAATTCATACCTTTGGTAGTAATTAATTAAATGCTCATAAAGAAATTCCTACTAAAATAAACAAGGTCTTTTAATAATGTCTTCTTAATGTCTACAGTAATTTTATAAGTCCCCCTCGTATAAGCCCCCCCCCCCTCGAATAGGCCCTCTTCCAAAAATATCAAAAATAAATAAGCCCCCAGGGGGCTAATTCAAGGATTTACGGTATATCCTAATTTGATTTTGCTACTTGTTTACGCTTATAAAAAGGATATTTTAATTTATGTGTAAAAACTACATTAGGTTAGCCAGTTGGAGACTACCTTATTCGATAGTGAGGTTTACAATTTTATTTAGTTTATCAATGTTGTCCATAAAAAGTTTCCATAATATTTGTTGCTTACATTTAACAAATCGACACCCATCTCTTTTGTTTCATTGTTTATCGCAATTTTTACTTTAGGGCTGGGCGCTTTAAGGAAACAGTATCAGAATCTAAACCACAACTCACGGCCTCTGGACCATTCATTTATTGAATTGTGGTGAGTTACGTACAAAATCAGAATTGTTTTTTGCCATATCATCATCAGGTACCATCTTCTATCAGAAGGTTTGCTACCATGACCCTCCAACTATCCCAAAATCTGAGTTTTGGTTTGTTGTCATGGTCATAGATAAAACTAAGTTGCCATATAAATAGCATTAATGATGTCCGAGTATCTTAGATAAAATGCGATAAGCAACTGGAGGGGGATAAGCCTCCTTGCGAGAAGGATACTTTCGAAGGGTCTGTTGAGCAACGTTTACTTTAGCAGAATACCGGTCCAATTATTTATTTCCACTTGCTTTATAGCTTGAATAATTGATATTTCCAAAACTACTAATCAAATTTTCTTTTAAAGGTGTTGCGTTATGAAATGTATACGTTCAGATATACGGATGTTAATTTGCATAAAGGTGTAGATAGTATCTTGAAACTTAACTGAGGCTGGGACAAACGTTTTACTTTCTACCTTTCCAGGATGAGGACATCAGGACAACGTTACCTTGGTGTACATAACTACAACTTTGTCGTCAATGAACATTTAAAGAAGCCTGCAAATGACCATTAAACTAGGATGAATTAGTAACATAATTGGATACTACGGCGAAAGTGTCAGCATATATTTTTCGTCCGTGTTAGGCATAAAGTGGAAAAGCGAACAAGAGTATTTTTATCACGATTAATTTTGACTGAATGTTGTTGAAGCATTTCATTTCGTTTCGTAGCTCTTATCCAAAGTTGTTGCACAAGTAATGTTTACAAGGAAAGAGAAAATGGTTCACAATCTTACAAAATGTAGGATGTTTAGTAAAACAGGACGCACAAAGTGACTGTCCTTAAAATTGTATTTCACCAAAACAGGCAGAGCTTTATAACTTAAAGATAAGGGTGTTTTCTATTACTGCAGAAGACAGGTTGCTCGTGATGTCTTCATATATGTGTAGTTGAAACTTACTACAGTATACCTGATGAATATTTTTGCTTCGAAAATATTTTTGATGAAATGTTATCTAATATTGAGATATTGTTGAGAGTATTAGAAATATTTAGAATCAGATTTGAGCTGTACTTTGCGTACCCTGGGTGCCAGAGCCACAAAATTTCGAGCACGGAAATAAAAAACCATGCGGAGAAGCGGAGGAGCATTTAGCTGAAAGGAAGGTGCACTTTTTCCTTCCTCTCAGCTAAATGCTCCTCCGCTTTTCCTGATTTTGTTGTGGCTATGGCACCCAGGGTATACTTTGCGAAGAAGATTGTTTTAACTTTCATATCCTAAGCCTAACTGTAGCAGTATATCAATTTCTTACACAAAATTACGATAACATAAATAATGCATAAGAAATACGATGAGGCACATATTTCAAAGAAAGGGGGCAAGAGAAGGCAGAAAAGGGCACCTCCGCAAGCTATAAATGGCCACTATTTTGGAAAGTCGCGCACCATCCAGCCTCCCCGGTCCATAAGTCTTCATAGTTATCTCAACCAACACAAGGGTAATTGTAATTGTAGAAAAAGATGGTTGGTTTGGAAGATAATGCTGTAAAAATAAATTTCCTGAGCATTATTTTGATTTCCGCCTCTATTCTAATGACAGACGACTTTTACAGTAATCTGCATTCTTTTGAAAGCGCTATGTTTTGGTTTTATTTGTAATTGCTCATTTAGATGTGTAATGACAACCAAGCAAATTGATGCAAGGAAGCCAAAATGATAATAAACAGAAGTATTTCCCTGTCTAAAGTAACAATTAAAAAAACAGCTTGTGTGGATCTGTGGAAGGGAGAGGCTTGGCAACCAATGTTTGAAGAAACAGACTTGCCTTGTTGCCTTGACTGATATATCGAACATATGCGAGCCAACATTGGTGGCAAGCTAAAATCTCTTCAGCATTATCATGAAGATTAAAGAGAACTCATCAACGAAAACTTTATTTTGGACAATTGCTTCGCAAATCGATTTTCAGTTCTCGTCAAATGGAAAATATTGACTTTTCTCTTGCATGTATGTATCAAGAGATGCTTGAAACCTAGATTTCATTAGCATTCAAAATATGGACACGAATCAATATCAGGACACTATGAATCATTTAAAGATATCAATTTCTTGAAAAGGGCATTTTGCTGCCTCCCGTGCTGCCCCCGCACCACTAGGGCAACGGCGCCCTTGCCCCCTAGTTAGTACGCAAAAGTGGCCCTGAGTTTCAGTAAATTCTATGCTATGACACTTGAAAAGTGTGTCGTAATAAGTCATCCACTGAGGTCTGCTAACTTTTTATTATTGTTTTCGGTCCCCAAGATTCAACACTGTACGTGAAAACCAACAATGCACTCGGCCTGACATACTTTTTATTTTATAAGAATCTGCTAACTTCGGCCGGGGTTCGATGTTCTTAATTCATGGATAATTTCTGGCTCGAGTTTTTTATGTTCTTCTTATTTCAGTTGAATTTATTTGTCTACAAGTACCCACAATGAACTGTCTATAAGGCCATTAAACATCAGCTTCGAATGACAATTTCAGTACAAATCTACTCTGTTTTTTTAGACTTTCAAAAATCTGGTTGGTTTTTTCTTGTAATTTCCATCTTACTCTTCACGTTCTTGTATTGAAAAAGATATCTTAACGTAGTTTGTCCATGAATTAATAGCAAATCTTAAGCTTTTACTTTGAGTAAAGTTGAATGTCAGAGCGCCGAGATTAGCCCTTTTAAATCTTTATATACCCCCATTAGATGCTTTCTAAATATAATTACCATATAATATCTGATAAACTTGATATCTAATGCAACCTTTTCAAAAAGAACAAGTTAATTTTTGCTGAAGCTTGAGTGTTCTAAATGTCATTCTTTTTTCAACACTTCCATAACTACAGCTAAATTCTTTAAATTGTATTTATGACCACTAAAGAACATTTTCGCATGATATCTTTAGTACTACGGTTGACTAGGTGATAAAATATGCTTTGTTTTGTTAACATAAGAGAAAATTCTCAAAAAACTTTGCTTTTTCTTCCAATTTTTCATCTTATGCTGGGCACGTTCTTGGGTTGTTTGTTTTATTTGGCAAATCGAGCCTCGGCGTTCTTAGACAATGTGTTCTTACAAAACAAGAGATTAACCTTGATACCGAGATAATATGATATCGCACAGTAACATTAAAGGGGTGTGCTTAATATTATCTTCTTTTGTTATGGTCGTCTCAACTATAGAAGATTTTAATAGACTACAGTATCAAACTGGATTGGTAATGAATTAAAAGAACTAACCGCTGGTTTAAACCACATCAACATACCCATCCTATATGCATTGAAATGGTTAGCCTTATTTCTCTGAGTTTTTTAAATAACAATTTGGGCCTTCCTGCCCCCTTTTACTCAGCTAATAATTTACGACTTGAAATCCGAAATGAGTTATTACATAAGGCGACGTATTTTTATATCAATGAAATACATATACTTGATTTTCTCCAAAATGGACCAGAGAATCATATATTTAAATATGGAAACTGTGCATCTTTTTGAATAAAAAATGCTATCAAAAATGCAAACTTCCGCACATTCATTATCAAATAGAATAAAGGTTGTCTTGTTGGGAAATATCAGCTTAAAAATTAAATAACTATTAATCTGAATAATTAACCTAGCTATTAATAATCTATGCCATGCCAAAGAACACGGGTGCAGTGGCTGGGGCCAGGAGGCTATGGGCTCCCTAAAGCACTACGTTCCTCGAGCAACTTCGGAAAAATTGCTACTTCGTCAGACTTTGTAGGAATCTTTAGCACCGACCTCCTGTCAGTAAAAGTCATTCTGTGGAAGTGATTTGACTCTATCTACTCCCACTACACCCCTGTCGGTAAATATCAAAATCATATACGTACTAAGAAGATAAAAGAAACATTTTATATCAGCTTGGTGCTAGATGATATCCATTACAGGCACCGCGGAGCAGGGGGGCTTGGGGGCTTTAGCCGCATTTTTGTGCCAAATGCAAAATATTGATAAGTGAACCACCAGTAAAGCCTCTTTATATTTACTTTTAGTCGTGGAGCTTCCTATGCCTGTTTCTCGAGCTTGAATCACTGAATGTTCTTTCACAGAATTCACAACTATAGGGCTTTTCTCCACTATGAACTCTGCGATGTTTAATCAAATGCGCTGAAGTACGAAAGGACTTTCCACATGTTTCGCATGCATACGGTTTTGCCCCTGAATGTAGCCTCTTGTGCACTGTGAGGCCACTGTTGTCTCTAAAAGACTGACCACACACTTCACACTTATAGGGTTTTACGCCCGTATGTGAGCGCCAGTGTTTCGCATAGTTTGTTGAACAATGAAAAGTTTTATCGCAAAATTCACAACTGAACGGCTTTTCTCCTGTGTGAATCCTAAAATGTCGAGCTCGTGAACTGGACGAACTGAATCTATCGTCACATTGTGAGCATTTATAAGGCTTTTCCTTCGTATGGACACGTTGATGGGCATTAAGACGCCCGATCGTATAAAACGAATGCCTGCAAATGCCACACGAAAATGGTCGTTCTCCGCTATGAATCCTTGCGTGAATTTTCAAACCATAAATCCTAGTAAATGATTTACCACAGATATCGCAGCTGTGTTCTTTTGAACCGTCGTCTGTGTCCTCTGGATTACCACTTTGAACGTTAAGATTATTCTCTACATCATTAGATAAACGTTCGTTCGACGAACTTGCTCTCCTACTATCAAGGTATATACCGTCAGACGTATCTGGCTCCAAAAACGAACATCGCTTGCACAAAGTGCTAGCGTCACTTTCGACAAGATCACAGGGCAAAAAGAACTTGCCACATTTCACACACATACTATAGACTGCATTAGGTGAAGCAGTTTCCTCCCCAGGACTCTTGCTATCAGTATCAAGCCGACCATCATCCACCTTGTTGCAAGAGCTTGTGGTTGTCAAAGATTCTTCCTCCTTTATAGCCGAACATTGTGTATATGAAACGTGGGCGCCATCTAACATCGTTCTATTACCACGAGCAATCTCATGCTTTTTGGCATAAACATCGTGCAATGATTGAGGCTTTTTCAGTCTCGAGGTATCTGCAAAGTTGTAACTGGATTCTTTGCAATCTAAATCGTTCAAACGCTGACCACCCTCACAGCAATCACGTTGTGGAGGAATGGAAACTAAAGCTTTATTTATTACGTCATCACTAGTTCCGCACAAATTGTGTTCAGTCGTTGACGACATCATGGTTGATAGCAAAAATCCACTAGCCAAATAGTCAATGATTTATTTTCATTTTATTTCAAATCCATATTAGGGTTTTCCCTTGTTCAATTTGCTGAATCCTCCTGGGAATGATACCACCTGTAAAACATATCATAACAGATTTATCATTACACAAATATATCATTGTGTAAAGAAAATAAAGATAAATAAATAGGAAGACCAAAGCACATAATTACTAAATTGAAACCCACAACTAGCTTTAAATTTAAAATATAATTGTACGAGGAAAGAACGAACTAATTATATTAACAACGCTTCGTGCTCTGCCCAGGCACCGTGCAGCCATTGGGCTAGCAGGGACTATAGCCCCAACACCCCCCCCATTTTTTTGCAATTAAAGGCTAGACAATTTTTAGAAAGTTTTCTCTAACGCAACTTTGGAAAGTTTAATCTAATGGATCCTTAGTAGTTGCAGTTTGTCTTGGTTGGCAACCCCTTTTTGTTCATTTTCTTGGTGTCTTATCTTGTTAAATCTATTTTTATAGTAATTGATATCTTCTCTGAATCGGATCGTTTATAATAAATAAGTGGAGAGAAGCAAGCATTTTCTAAAAAAGGCGTTTTCCAATGTTCTTAAGAGGGTGGCCTCAAAAATTCACGGTCACGCCCTTTTCAGCCCACCCACTTTTAGAATGGTGCGCAGTGCCTGGCTTAGCCCGTTATCGAATGAAGATAGAAAAAGAAAATAGAACTAGAAACGTAGAAAGAGGATAGAATTCGACAGATAGGAATAGAAAGACGGGAGTAACAGCATGGAAAGGAACTAAATGACAATAAGCTAAAATCAGGACCAAAAATGACTATGCTAAATGCGTAAATAGTTTGCCAAGTCTTAAAGGATATAAGGTCACAAAAGGTCCGAAGTTTAAAAGATGATGGCTTTTTCTAAAGATGTTCCTTTTGCACTGTACGTTTGGGCAAAAAGAAGGCCAAAAGCTGACATGTCATCTTGAAGTGATTCGACAGGTTAGATAGGCGGTAGTGCAACAAGGGAATTTTAGATCTAGAGGGGTGGTCAAGGACGCCACAGAGGTGGGCGCCCCATCATGCCGTTTCAAGTGGCCATCATTCATGCCGATGCAAAGAAAGGGCAAAACGGCTGTTTTTGTGAAAGTGCTCTTCCTAAGAGGGTGCAAAGGAGGCGAATGGCCATGCAATGAAAAGCTATAATACAATATCTCAACAATATATAATGAATTCCAAAGGAAATCACGATTCCACGCCAAGGTCATGGTAACCATTCTAATTTTCCTTAGCAACCTAACAGGAAATTGTATTCCTTTTTTTTAAAATATAGGAAGATACATTTTTTCAATGGTTTTCAGGTCTCAGTTCTGATTTGATTGTTTAAAGGACGAAAGTAGGCGAAAGAACCATAGTTTTTATGTTACAATGCCAAGAGCTGATGGAAAAAAGACTGTCTTTTCATTCTCAAGGATTTTCACTTCTTGTTTGAAGGAGTTTCTTTGCTTTTATTTTGAATGGAAATATTGTAACCTGGAAATACAACAAAATGCAACTTCAAACTTTGAAAAAGCAATCATTACAGGCAATTTCTCGTGAGAACATTTGTTCAGTTTCCAAAAAAGCAATAGATCTTTGCTCTGGTGTCCCTGTGGGAGGTGATGTCTTCCAGGGGGGCTACAAAAACTTAGAATCAATCATATCATAAAGCATTTTGTACATTGTTAAGCAAGCCTTTACAAAAATTTAATGGTCTCTTTATTTGGAGGGATTATTGTAATGGGTTGAATAGGCATGTAAAATCACACAAGCAAATTTTGATCAAATAGTGACAAGCATGAAACAACCCTAGCAAGAAGCTCAGGCTGGAAATTGGAAATAACAATGTTGTGTTATTTTAATTTATAATCTTGAAAATTAAAAGCTTGGGTTTGGCTGGGAGGAGTGGCGGAAGTCAATCACTGCTTTCAATCAAGCGTTTAAGGGGAAAATTTGTTCCAGAAAGGTTGAGAGCTGCTGGGTTTAGTTACGAAAAGTGGTATAAAACATCAGAATAATTTAACAAACAAGGTTAAAAACAACCTAAGCTGAAAACATCCCAGGGTGCTAGAGCACAATATTTATAGAAGCAAAGTCATGTTTATTTTCATATACCTGGGGAAACTGACTTTTTAGACATTTTTGAATTCACATTTGATGATTAAAATTTAAAATGAATGACTTAAAATGAATAGGTATGAAAAATCCAACAGTGAAGCCATTAGCAAGAAAGAGCAAAATCACATTGGTGAAAATGATCTAGTAAACTATGCATTTGAAACCTTTGGCAGTAAGCATTGTCTAAAAGTTGATTGATTTGAAATTAATGCTTCTTCTTCATACACCAATACAAGCACAACGTGAGTTCCCAGTTGTTAATTTTTGCTTTAAAATCAGAATCATTATCACAGACTGAATCAATAACATGCTGGCTGTAATGATTATATAAACTTTGGGTCAGCAAGTCTCCAAATGGTGAAATTAAAAAAGAAAATACTTGTGTTTTTGCTTTTAGCTACCTTACAGGAGACTTTAAATGTACCCCATGACAGTCAGTTTGAAACTGCAAAGGTTGTGGTGTTTCATGTTGTCATATTAAACAAGCAGTTTCCTCAAAATATCAATTCCACTGGAAAAAAGTAAAGCCCTGTTTACACTACAACTTTTAACCTGGGTAAACATCAACCTGGGTTGAACAGAAGGTATAGTGTACCCCATGTTAGTTGGGTTGACCCCTGTTAGTTTCACCACACATATGCTTCATTGTGAATCATTTTCATTGGCATCTTTCAAAATGGCAGGCGAAAATGATGAGAATTGGAGGTGGGGAGTGAATTCACTGTGGTACAAATGTATTGATCTTTCCTTGCAGTCTTCTCGCAATCTTTTTGAGGCTGTTTTCTTGTACAAGAATCTGGCTGTTGCTAGATCCCTTCTTCCACCCATATTTCAATAATGTCATGACTTTTTCATCGCTCCACAATAATTTCATGACTTAGGTGCTAGGATGGCTCAGTTGTTAGAGGCGCTGACTACAGACCCAAGGGTCATTGGTTCGAGTCCCTGGCATGAACAGACTTTCACCCAGAGTGGGGAGAGTTGCCAGCTCTTCGTAATTCCAAGCGTAGGAATCACGAGGTGTGGTCAAATCGAAAGGAAGGTCCAGGACACTGCTCTATAAGCATAGCTTCTCAGTTTCCTTAAAAATTACCTCCGGATGCTAGGTAGCAACAAATACAAATACAAATCCACAGTGACCTCTCTCTGTCTTAGCTTCACATATTTTCAAAATTTCTTGCTTATTCAAACTTCTGTTTGACAATGGCTTTGTTTGTTAGCCTCCTTTAATGAATAGCTCAAAAAGTGCATGGGAGTATATCAGATCTTTAACCTGGCGTGAACCCAAGTTTGTGCATACATTAAATTTCAAAGACTTTAGCCTGGGGTAAACCTAGGTTCAACCCACCTCCAGAGTAGGGTTGGATTAACCTAGGTTCAGCCCAGGTCAGCTGCGTTTACACCACAAAATTTCTAACCCAGATTAATGCTAACCCAAGTTCAACCCAGTTTAAAAGTTGTTGTGTAAATAAGTCTTAAAACTGCATACTCAAAATTCCTCCAGAATTGTCAGAGTGAAGTTTAACTTTGCATTCAAATTAACTGTTAAGATTTTGTTTAAGAGGGCATTAAATCAAGAGCAAAGTGACAAAAAGTTGAGAGCTAATTCAACAGTTGATTACAGGCCTATTGTTTGCTTAAAAGTAGGTATAAAGTAGGTGAGAAAAAGTATTGCACCAACCCCCTACAAAATGGCTGCACCTCTACAAACTTTTTATAGCAAACCAAAATTCAAATAGCAAAAGCAAGTTAAATTAACGTTTTAAGATGACCTTTAAGGTGGGAAATAATGGAAAATTTACCAAGGTAGAGAAATGCAATTGAAAAATGCAAATATAGCCTTTGATTCTTCTTATTTTCAAGCCAACACTGCAAAAACATGAAAACTGAGCTATGGCGATAAGAGTACCTGTAATATATTTGCAACAAAAACGGTTTCTCTTTTCACAAACATGTAAGATTTCATTAAGTCGAACTTAGAGATACTTACTTTCTGCTTGGTTGCCCAAAAATTTTTTTTATGACTCTTATGAAAGTATTTCTCTAAAGTTTTGGTCGCATGTTTTTCGCACTGCAAAAGGCCTAATTTTGGATACCATTTTGTAACATGTTGCAATCAATCAATCAATAAATCAATAAAACAAGTCAGTAGCCTTTAACTCCATCTCTTCCAGCCAATTGCGATGTTGTTTAGGGAAAAAATATTACAGTAATATGTTCCAAACAGCTTTTCATCTCCTGGTTGAATGAAAATACTAAAACTTCTGTGAAACAGTCGTAAAGAGTGACCCGTCAGTGTCCAGAAAACTTTCATTAAAAAACGGCTGTAAAAGTGTCACTTTTCGCTAACTTCAAGGCCAATAATGATCTTCTAGGATCACAAACATCTAAATGTGATCTTGCCAAAGTTTATTCAAATTTATCATGTGGCGTTCAAAAGTAACCTGCTGCAAAAGTTTTTAATTGAATATAACAAGTTTTACAAGGGTTTCAAAGCTTCGAGACTGTCCAAACAAAAGTTTACTTTTTTGATATTATAAAAAGATATTTTTCTCAAAATTTAAATTGGAAATGTTGCCAATGGTTTTAAGTTTTGTTTGATTGAGTTTTAATCATGGAATAACGCTTAATGGCTTCATAAAAGTGGTTTGAGTTTTGAATGGCATGTTGTTCTCAACGCTGACACCATTATTAATTCGTCGAAGTGGTGCAATGTATCAAGAAAGCAACATCAAATTCCCACACTTGAGTTAATTTCTCACCAATAAAGTCTTTTGAACCCACTCCTTCTGCTTACCATACCTGTCAAAACTTCGACAAACAACTTGAAATTGATTCTGTGGCAAAAAAACTTCTTGTCAAGCATCCCACTTGCAGTCACAAATAAAATGTTGCCTCGCATTAACAACTTGGTAAAGAGGCTGGAAACTTTTCCCGGAAATTTTGAAATTGTTCCTGCTACTCCTGGGGTTTTAGCACGTGACAAGCTCTAGAACCTGAAAATTAGGCAAATAAATAGTGAAAGGAGGAATGAAATCCGAAAAAAACAAGCAACAGCGCTAAAACGAATGCTTCAAACGTCCAGAACAACAGAGTATGCGAGAATTGAAAAAAAGCAACTGCCCGTTTTCATAGGGCTCAATATTTGTTTGGAACTCCCCATGTTTGAAAATGGATGGCCTTAGGACGTAGGACGACCTCCGACCACACTTGCATGGGACGGCTGCAAAAAACAGGCGCATCGTTTTTATGCAAATAAGTTTTAATCAGATTTAATTCCTACGCGGGGACCCCTTAGTTATGCTAAACAAATCCCTAATCGCAGGCAAAAAATTTTGGGCTTTTGGTGCATCAGCCCTTGTCTTGCCTGAGCAATGACGCAATTTTATGGTCAGTGTTTGGTTCCAGGGAAAAGCTGCCTTAGTTTTTTACCCCGCCAATCAGACTGCACCTGTCACACAATCGAATGTTTGTGCGAGATAAAGCAAGGCAAGAGAAAGCAGGAGGAAGTATGTAGCGGGATAAGGCAGAAGGAGAAGCGATTACAAGGGGACAGGGATGGGAGGGGAAAACCGCATACAACATAGCGTGACTCGTGCTGCATAACTGTGATAAACCAAAAATGCTAGCTAGGGCAAGGTCTCGTAGAAAACACCACAAGGTAATTGCGAATAGCTGACGTAATTTGATGATATTGACAGCCTACTAAGGGTATACGTGTGGGACCACCCGATTCTAGAAAAGGGGAATCTGTGCACTTTCCCCGCGGATATTAACTCGAATTAAGCGTATAATTCCCATTTTTTCTGACTTCCTTTGTTACATAGCATCAGTATCAATGGGCAGTTGTTAAAATGATACCCTGGTTACCGGGGATAAAATATTGTAGACGTCCGCGGTGGCAAATCCTTTAAAAATGTTTCTGTGGCTAGTTTCGAACTATATTTCTGACCCCGTGCACACGAGAGCGGATCCGTTTGGGTCCGTTCCCAAACTGGATCTGATCCAGAGTATTGTTTGCGTACACACGGGACGGGAACGGGCCCAAAATATTTTGCGTGCACATGAGATCTGATACAAGTGGATCCACGTTCAAGGAGGACATGCGCACAAAACAGCATTTACACAAAGAACGCAAATTTTTTGCGCCATTTGTTTATTCATTGCAGAAAAAGTTTTCACAAGGTCATGGCTTCGCAACAAACTGAAACCACAGGCAGCAAAACGAGAATTCTATTTGGACAGACGACGAAACAGCGTTGTTGTTGAGAATTGTTCTCGATTATAAAAGCAAAAAGCTCGCTGATGCGCTGGACTGGGAGACAGTTCGATCAAAATATGAGAACATTACAGAACGATTTATTAAGGCCTATCTACATGAAGAAAATTCGGAAGATTTTCCCAGAAAATAGCCTCGTTTTCTATCCGTACCAGTTTGGGCCCGATGCAGGTGTTCAAACGTGAGCCAAGTGGATTGGACCCAAACGAGCACGCTTTTTGTATCCGTATCAGTCTGGTACGGATAGCAGACCCAGATTAGATCGGATAGAAGAGTTTTTGTGTGCACGGAGGACTTGTCCGTACCAGTTTGGGGCGGACCCAAACGGATCCGCTCTCGTGTGCACGGGGTCTAAATAATGGGGACTCTGGCACCAGGGCATTAAAATGACATAGAATAAAATAATTGTTAGCTATTTTCTCATTTGTCCTCAATACGTTTTGCTCTGAGTTTTAAGGAATTTAGATATTTGGCTGTTTTTTACAGTTTTTATCAATATTGGCGTCCAACTTAAAATTTTTGTCAATCTAAAATTTTTAGTCATATTTTTTTGTTTATTGTTCAATATTCCTTTTAATACAAAAATGAATGGACAAAAAAAGCACTAAAATGACCGCAGATTATCGTTACGATAATCTGCTGGCAGGTGCACAGAAGCTGAGAAAAGGGGGCCTGTAGTCTCCCCTCAAGCATCAATTTTGTAGGAAAACTTTGAAATTTTGCTGCTTTACTGGATTTGTCGAAATTGGCCAAAGAACCTTGTTTATAGTTGCCAAACACCCTGTTCCATCAACTGATGCCCTGCTTGCTGGAAAGATGAACAAGGAATGAAATGAGGTCATGTGATTCAAGATTTACCTAGATGACGTCATTCTGATACGTGGAATAAATCCTACTTGAATTCTGCTTCTAAAGATACTCTCGAAAAAACGAAGCTTTAGCAATCAATATGGACAGATTGAAAATTTTAAAAGGACGGGTGCAAACAAACTGCAAGACTTACATCAACATACTGAGAACTTTGATAAAAAGAGCCCAGGTGGACAAATAAAGGCAAACAAAACTAAGGGTGATTGTGTCATCTGTACTTAAATTTGGTCAAGTATTTGGTTGATATTTATTATAAATAGCATACTTTGTTGTATTTGACATGGCAGGAAGAGAGTACAAAATAAATAATCAACTTAAGACGATTCTGTAACAAATATTGTGCATAATTATAACAATCATGATAGAAAATAGCCAAGGAACAAATTGACAACTTATTTTTGTTTGTTTGGCTTTTTCTTTACACGTGTGGTGACGTCATTGGTATAAGTTATCTTCACAGACCAGAGGCGGAAATTCATTGTAGGGAGGGCAAAACCTCCAAAAACAAGCAAATTTGTTGACAAATGAAAAAATTTGCCGACAAAAGCCCTAAAAACTGTGTCTAAACAGATCATTTAGCAAAAGCTACCCCCGTAATTTCCACCTCTGACACAGACATGCTAAATCTGTGATGCGTACAAAAAAGAAATCCAATAAAACCTTTACTCGTGTATGTGATGAAATGAGTCAATTGATTGAATAAAATTTAGTTTCGCGGACAGCTTCTATCAAGCATATTTTAATTCTTTATTTACAAAAGCAGCTATTGAATAAAACTCAATAATAAAAATCAAGCACTTTCCCAGGATTAAGAATGTTTTTCGGATCCAAAGCTTTTTTAATCTGTTTCATTACGTTGAATGTGTCGTGTCCAAGCTCCTCCTGCAGTAACTTCATTTTGCCGATTCCTATTCCGTGTTCCCCTGTGCAGGTTCCGTTCAGAGACAGCGCATGCCTAGAAGAGACGAAAGTATTCAATCTGTAATCAAATATGTGAGTCTCCCAACAGCTACATAAAAAGGCCGACTAGATAATTTACAATTTGTGTAGCTCCTCTGTCCACAGTTAACGATAAGAGGAAAAATTTTCACGTCTTCGGTTTTAATCCTCTTGTGAACATTTGTTGAGATTTCCCTGAATTCTTATTCCAGAATTCAATCCCTCCACTTATTTCTACTTCCATAAAGAAAATTTTCAGAGAAAATCCTAATCCCCTACGTTTAATCTAAAAACAACTTTTGAAAAAAGTTAAGACTTAGTGTGGGTATTCTAAACTTTTTCGCAAGGACTGTAATTCTATGGTATCGTCCTTAGTATTCCGTTTGTTGATGCTATCAACAATACCTGGCTAGTCTCTCGTGGAAATGCTTGGCTGCTGAAATTTCGTCTGGGTCTTTAGGATCGACGATCACAAAGCAATGAAAATTGCCATCCCCAACATGGCCCAGAACTGGTGCTATAGAGAAGAAAAGAAGCTATGCAGTTTCATCGTGTTTGAATGTAAAAACTGATAACTTACGCCATGCCAAAATGAGCATGGCGATTCGTATGTTAATTTCTTCAATCTTTAAATGGGAAAAAATTCAATCAATTCGCTATTCAAACAAAAGTGAGTGGCATGGTTTCATACCAGCTGCAAAAAAATTTGCGTATCATAAAAGAATTAGAGTATTTTGTGTAAGCATGGATATGCGCTAAGAAAGAGTCAGAAAAAGGAATATGGATGTTTAAATCACGCAATTTTTCTAATACCAACAGCAACAACATATTCTATTAGCAACAACAACAACTTCGCTGAGCTGCTCATCTTTTAACTCTTTATTGCCAAATTTCCCACAAAAAGCAGGAAAAAACAAATACAGCAATAAGGTTATAAAAGCTGTGTAAGGTTCCTAATTTTCAATTATCAAAGCAAACAAATGTCCTTTGACAACAGAAATGCTGTTATGAGTGCCCTCTGTTGAATGGACGCCTTACAGAGCCCCCCTTCGTTAGACTTTGGCACCCCAAGCAAACAGATAAGATCAAATGAGAGAAAAATTGTTAAAGGCCAATATTAAACTTATACAGGAAAGGCAAAAAGTTGGACTTCACATAAAATGCTGTCCGAGCCTGAAGTAAATCGGTTTGTTGACTACAAAGAGGATGTTGAGCTGGGAAATTGTGATGATGACGAAGAAGGAAAATCTCAATGCTATCGAAGTTAATTGAAGTGGGAACAAACTATCAACTCTTAACAAGGTTTTGATGCATAAAAAAGCATATCTACTGGACTGTTGATCTTTTTGTTTACATAAAACTGTTTTTGTACGTTTACAAATTTACAGTACTTCTAAAATTGATAAATTTCCTGCTCATAGGGAAAATAACTAAACCAGCTCACTCGCTCCGTTCCTCATGAATGTATGCTAAGCCAGTAAAGGTTCGTCTCACAGTTCTGTTCTGACAGTTTTGTATAACAGACGGAATTCATGTTCTAGCTGAAGAATGAGACTTACTGACTAAATTTGATGATACCGCGTCTTCTTTTGCCGCCGTAACTAGCTCAGGAAGGTTGGAAATCGGAACACAAACATCAGTTACTATTCCCTAGAAAAAAAATCTATTTGATACCTTGGAAATACAAAAAATACGATACGCTGGGTGGTGTTATAAAGTGACAACCTACAAAGAAATATCACATAAAGGTAAAAAGGAAAACACTATCTCGAAAAGATTTTTAAGCGTTTTAGAATCTGTAATGTAAAGTAATATGCCTTTGATGTGGATCCCCCATCGATAGAATCCTTGCTTTTAGATCAGCCTAAAAGAGCTCGGATGACACTAGCTTCGCGGTCCAAAAGGGATCCGTGAAAACTTCCTTGATTTAAAAATACATGCATAATATCTCAGGTTTTACCCCGGGGGCTGAGCTAGCTTTCGCTGAACCTGCGAAAATAATCACTTGTGATAAATTACCATCTAGCTCTGCTTATTTACAGATCTTGCAGATTGGGTCGACCTCGACTTCGATCAATTAGACTTCTGGAACCAAGCAGAAAACATTTATTTCAACATTATTAGGAGAATATCCAAAATAGGTAAAACGACTCTAAAATCTAGAACAAATGATAACATTGCTTTAAGCATATAACTTACTTTGCAGCCCGGTTTAAATGCAAGTGCGGCGTAGTACATGCTGTGTCTTGCTTTCCACAAACGGTTCCTTTCTTCCATCTCTTTTGCCCAAAAGAAGTTTGATCCTTCGTTCATGTTCACAATTTCATCTAAAAAGGAATAAACTTTTTTTAATAAGTGTAAAATGAAATTGGAAAAGTCGTAGTGATTATTTCCAGTTATTCTTTTTTATGACAATAAAAAAAGTCCAGAACTTGGCCAAACCATACGCCTTGTAACCTTTTCATGGAGGAAATCTTCTCTATAACTCATTTCATAGGTCCTGCAACAACAGTTTACAATCTTAAGTTGATGAGCTATAGCAAATTGATCAACCTACTTGTTTTTTCAAGCTGATCTTCGACACTTTTGTCGCTGCCATGGAACTCAAGAAACAGAGAAGGGGCAACCGTATAATCTGTCCCAGAGTACTTATTGCACATCTCCATAGCAAGATCGTCCATTAGCTCTGAAAGACGAATTAAAAATTGGCCTTCAAAAATCTACCGACTAATAAAAAGATAAGAATAAAAATTGTCCCCATTTTACCATCTAACTTTAGAAAGCGAGATTACACTTCCGCATCTCTTCAGAAAGGCCACTGCCGATAATAAACCGCCAAGGTAATGGGATAGGGAAGTTACTACATACAACGAGCTTACTTAAGCAAAGCTGGTGTCAACATGACTTACAAGAAGATAGAATCCTGCTTACCGATGCGAGCAATTGGTATCCCACATTGAAGAATCATAACAACAGAGTCCACCGCATCTTTAATTGTTGGAAAACTGCAAACAGCTGCAACGATCTAACGGAAAATTGTTTTAGCATTCTAGAGTTAAAGTTTATATTTGTTTAGCAGCCATAAAATGTATATGCAATATAGCACAGAAAGTATCACTGATAGACAATCATGAGGTGTAGAATAAGGCGGTTCGAAGTTGCAATTCAGTCTCCCATTTAATGCTATCATCACGTAACTGTTCCTTGATGCAATAATATGTACACCAAAGCGCGTACGACTATGATTATACGGCTTCTTTCATTATATAACAGAATGGTAAACAGCAAGTTCAATAAAATATACGGCGTAAATTCATAAGATATCATGGGTTTGTTTTATGATTGAGAGCTTTAAGATTTCACTCCTTTATCAAGATATAAAAATAGCTTCACATTACAAGGTAAACCTTTGAAGGAAATTTTGCGAATCTACTGTCGTCCGTACGAATATTCAAATCTCTTTGTTTTGGACTCTTCATTTTTGATCGTATAACAAGACAAAAATCGACAATTTCAATGATCACTTGCCTATCAAACGAGTCGCAGTCAAGCTAAAACAATAATAACTTTTACATTCACTGGGTCTCATTATTGAGTCGTTACTTTCAATAAGTTATGAGAAGGGATGGGAACATCCTTATGGTATGACTAATAAGTATGAGAAAAGCCTTACTGTTTCGGGTATTGGGTACAGTCTCAGCGTAGCTTTCGTTATCAAACCCAGTGTTCCCTCAGATCCAACAAACAAATTTGTTAAATTGTATCCAGCAGCAGTCTTTCTGTAGTTAAAGTAAGATATTTAACAATAGGAATCATTGAAAATTATGAAAACTTTCGCTGTTTACAAGATTGGCATTCAAGTCAGGTATTGAAGGGGAATCTCCCTAGAATGGCATTCAAGTCAAGTATTCAAGGCTAAATGCATCTTAGACAAAATTACTTTATACAAAGTTAGAGACGTAGCCAAAGAGAAAGCCGCAGATTTGAAAATAATACTCATCCCAATGCTAACCTAGAGGTGATACCTTACCCTACTGCCTCAATACCTTACTGCCTTCACCTCACTATGAGAACTTGCCAAAGTTGTAGAACAAGAATTAGACACTTTCAAGATTTTCGATGGCATTAAGGGGGCGGTTATTCGAAGGGTAGGGGCACTTTTCGAGGATGAGCGCTTTTTAGAGAAAATACGGTGACAGAAATTCTGAAATCCCGTTTTCACTTGACCAACTCCACCATGGCTTAGCCTGTCGCGATAATCGGTGATTCTTTGTTGGAACTTGAAATAACCGCAGGTTTCATTTCTCTGAGTCAAGTTTTCCCCTGAATGTTTTAAAAATTTACAGACAGATAAATTCTAAGCCTCGTTCTTAGTTAACGTAAGTGCTAAAATTTCCAAGCTTCGCTTAATACATGTGACTGCAAGGATTTTTCCATTCAGCAACCAAAAGATCAGACCAAAAAAGCTAAAAATTACTTGGTGCGGCGGTCTTTTCCTGCAGTGTGGATTATTTTCCCATCAGCAAGAACCACTTCTAAGTTCATCACATTCTCCCGCATTGTGCCATATCTGTCATTAAAAAGACAGTTTACTTCAAGAAGACTGAAAAAAGAATTTACGCTGAAGCAACATCAATCTAAGGATAACTGGAAAGAAACTTCAGAAAAAAACAGCAGTATAATTTAGACTTAGGATTTTGAAAACAACATCAGCCCGATGAACGGTCTTCAAACCAATGACAAATATTAAAAGTATAAATTTCTAGCTTCACAGAGGCACGAATGAAGGGACATGAACGATAATTAACCGATCGCTTTCCATAGAAGTTGCTTGACTTCTGTAATTTTTCTCATGGAAAGCCGTCAAGTTGGCTAATTACCAGCCTTCTCCGTGGTTTCTACCTTAAAATTCTGTAGCCATTAAACTTTCTAATAAGATATCTTGTTCGGAAGACGAAACCTTTAGTCCTTCGTTTCGAAACAATACCGTTCTAACCATTCAGCGTCGCAGGGTCATGGCAAATGCGGTTTTCGCACAGCTGTTTTGTCTGTGACGGCACAACTCTTGAACTTCCCGCCAGGGCTTCAAAAGACAACGCGCATGTGCAATGACCACAAAACGGGGGCTAGTGCATGGTCTGGAAGACAGCCATTATTCATCTCCCGAACAAATCAAAGGAGGAATTAAATGTTGTTAGGGCAGTTATTTTCAACAAATGACTGCGCCAGACTTTCAAAATACCAAACACAGCACATGAAACAAACGAAGAAGTGCTTCAACGCGCAGAAACCACCAGATCTCTTGTAAGAACAATAAGAAGGGGACAGCACATTTATTGGACACTACACGAGAAAGGAAGGACTAGAAGCCATCGTTAGGGAAGTGAATAGAAAAATACAATGAGAGAAGAAACTGGACAGCCTAGAAATTTGGTAGGGAAAAATAGAGAAAATGAAACTATAAGGAGATCTAGAGATAGAGAAAGATGGAAGCTCGTGGTCGCCGACTCTTGTCAGGGTGACACTTGATGATGATGGTGATGATGTTGCGGCACACTAGCTTGCCGTGAGAGATTGTCAGGTGTTCTATGGGAAAACTACCACTTGCATTTTATTGGTTTTAAAAATCCATTTCTGCGATCTTTGCTTGTAAAAAATTTGCTACCGTCAAATCACTGTAACGGAATAATAATCATAATCACACTGAGTGAGAAAAAAATATGAGCACATTGAGTGACAATTTAGAACATTTTGGCTCGATGGTGTCTCGGTGGATTTTTCAGGGTATATAAATGGGACATGGTAAAAATTGAAAAGAGTACAAGGGGCAAAGGATGGCAAACCAATATACTCAAAGACCACAGGTTTCTTTTACAGGGAAGATAATGGCCCTAAGATGACAGGATACATCCCTACCTGAGATGCCCATAAGGTGAATTTCGTGGTAAAAGATCTAAGGTCTGCAAACTATAAACACTTGTCGCCAAGTAATTCGTCAGTATTATGAAAGTATATTGTTATTCTTATGTAAGCGTCAAACAACACGAAAACCGATAGTCAGAAAGCATCTGACACAGTTACTTGCCTAAAGAGCTGAGGAGCGATAAATTCAAATGCATGTGTACATTGTTTCAAATGTACAGGGGATAACTAATAAAAGGTTAGGTGCAAGACAGGGATAAGACAGGGATGTATGTTAAGTGCACGATTATATACATTATCTATTAAATGGGATTGAATTGCTTCATATATGGGTAAACTTGATCTTTGTGATAGTAGTGATATTTGTTTAATTTTGCTCAGTTTGCGAATGGAAGTGGTAAATGGAGGTAAATGGGGAAAGAAAGTTAATTTAGATAAGAACAAACAAAGCGTTTGCATTAGAAACTGAGGTGAGACAAATACACAGGTTAGTTTCTGTCGTCCCGAAAATTTTGGTACAACGCTACCCAAAATCCAAGTATCTGAGAAAAAAAACGATAAAAACTACGTTATTGAACTACAAAAGATGTTATTGAAGAACTTAAAAAAGATTGCCGTCTTTTGCAGCTTTTAAGATATCTGGTATTGCCAATTTACGTTCAGTATCAACATTGTGGATTTGCGTGAGGGGTAAACCCATTTGCAGTCTTGAATAAAAAAGTAACGGTGACAGTTCTGGTTGAGCCCTATTAAAGAAGCCATCGAATTAAGCATTAATTTTAGTTAATCTCTGAGTGGAGTTCTTACTATGTTAAGGATCTTATCTTTTTGAATATGTCAGGTGATTAAAGAATTAAAACTCACATTCTCAAGCTCTCATAGAAAGAGCCCATAAATACTTTTTTTGCTTTTATGAAAATTCTACTTTTGACATGCTCATTCATACATTAATGCTTCATGACTCATTATTAAAAATATTTAATAGGACTCGAAAAACAATTCAGTCATGGAAAGACAGTATTTGATAGATAGAGAGACAAAAGTAACACAGTTAAAGGCATATCCAGTATAAAAATATTTTTCAGGAATACGATTTAGTAAGTATGTTAGTATGTAAGTATGATGAAAAGATGAACACCTGTTCTCCACAAAAAGGGAGTCTGAAGCCCTTTAAATATAATTGACAACACTCTGCAATCTGCATTTTTGGTTTAAATGTGGGCCATCTTATTTGGTCTGAGGTGACAATACATATAAATGTTACCTACCTGACAGCATTTGTTCCTGAGGCACTTGTAGCAACCATGCCACATAAGGAGCATTCTGCCCCAGGATCTATAAAAAAAACAAATAACTGTGGTTGAAGCTTGAAGCTACTTCAAAAAATATTTAAAAATAATTCAAAAAAGGTTTCATTAGTAATTAGCATTAAAAAACCAGATTAAAAAGATGACTTAATTAAAGTTGGCCCAAAAAGATTTTGCTTACTTCTTACCAATTCTTCACTTACTATTAAGTCAACAGAAAATTTTTAAAAACAAATTAATTCTGTTTTTCCAAACTTATATTGCAAAGTACACTATATGTAGACAGAAATACTCATAGCAAACCAATTAATATGAGTAAGGTCATTTAAAAGCCTGAGACTATTTTCTGTAAGTTGTGACTTTTTTCTGAGGCTTACTAAGATGTATTCCTTAACTTAGGCTAAGTTGAAAAAGACTTGGATTTTGTCAACTGAGATGGTTTAACTTCTTGTTAAAACAAATTCAATGGCATCCTATGTTATCATATGAATGCAACTAACCATAGCCAAGGAAATGACTCTTTGTAACTAAAAGTTTGATCGAGAAAGGAACTGTGCCACCCAAAGGCCAAAAATGCAGCTGCCAGTGTTACCAACCACATGGTGCATCACAAAAGGCCTTACAGGTTGGTGCTTAGGACAGCACTTACCATATTCTCTCTTAAGACCCCCCTCTCCAATGAGCACCCCCAAATATTATGAAAACAGACGAAGACCAGCTTATCATCACAATAGTCAGTCATCAGCCAAACATAGTTACAAAAACCTATGCTTTTTCAATAGGGAAAGTTGTCTTCAAATACTGACAGAACCAGATATCCAAAAATCTTATTGAAACAAAAAGCTAATTTGCATCTTCATCAAATCAATATGCAGAGGCATTATGACTGAAAATTGAAGTAAAAACAATGACAGGCTTTATGCAACTTACACAAATGTAATACCAATTGTTCTACATTCGATATTCTCCAACATGTAAAAAAGCAATAAAAATTCCACAAAGATTTCTTCTGGAGAAAAATCATGTGCAAATCATAGGGTATGCCTACCTACAGGAAACCAAAGGCCAGCATCCTTGACGTAGTGATTCAAATCATCTCGTTTAACACCTGGCTCTACAGTGACGTCAAAGTCCTCTGGGTTCAGATCAATTATTTTGTCCATTTTTGTCAAATCAACACAAATTCCACCCTGAAAAGTTTAGTGTGAATTCCTATACTTGGAAAACCTCTAGATATGAATCAAAAGGAAGAACAGGACCATGTGAAGGGTAATTTTGCAACCTAGAGTGATGTTTTTCATGTTTTGGTTTCTAAATATGCAACATTCAAATGGTCAACAAAGCAGACTTTCAATCTGATGGATGAATGAACAATTTTTTTTACAAATTTTACATCTTATATGAGCTTGCTAAAAAACAATTAGGAATCTCATAAATTTCATTGTAATTCCGTAATTACACAATTCAGATGTCTTTTTACCTCCCATGGCAAAAATAATACTTAGCAACTTTTGTATCTTTTTCTGGCACCAATCTCTTTTTTAATCCCTTCCTTTTGACTCATTCACTGCCATAGTGACAGGAGCTGTCATCCCCAATCAATTGTGCTAACTATTTCACCCTCTTTTAACACCTTACTAAAAAACATCCTCCAGCCAATTGAGAAGACATTAACAAATCAAATTCTTCTATGTATTAAGGTTTCTAGAAGTCATCAATATGATGTGGCTTAAAAATTTAAAAGAAAGTTAAAAGTGGGAAAAGCAAAATATACCTGAGTAGCAGTGACACCACCTTCTAGCCCAGTTCCCGTTCCAAATGGTATAATATGGACATTCTTGGAGTAGCACACCTTTACAACTTCACTTACTTGTTCCACATTTTGTGGAAAAACCACAGCATTTGGCATAAAAGATTCATGATAAGATTCATCATGACTATGATGCTCTCTTACAGACATTGAAGTAGAAACATTTTCAGCACCACAGATTTTCCTCAATGAATCAAGGCTTTCAATCACTGCTGCAGGGGCCTACAAAAATTAATATCCATTTAACATAATAAAATTTTAGCTTACAAAATACAACACAAAGCATGAATTTCAGAGCAACAACTTTAATTTTCCATGTTGAAATACTTTTTAAGAAAAGATAGATTAAACTCTGATATAATCCTGTATGCCGGGAGGAAATATTAGCTATATATAACTTGCATTTTTATGGGACTGTACATTCTGTTCCATCATGGATTGTAGATTGTTTGTCACTATCTGTTGTTATTATGAGTATCAAATTTTACAAATTATACAATCCTATTGTAGACTTTAAAAGTATTGCTTAGACATGAATCTTGGCAAGGAGCCAATGAAAGAAATCACCCAACACAATTTTGGATAACATTCACCATATTAAACTCCAACTCATAAGGTACAGAAAGCATAAGCTCCTTTGGTTTTCCAAATTTGGAAAGCTTGTCATGCACACAGAAATTGAAGATCTTGGTGTGCAAATTAGCAAATTTTGTCTTTTGAGGTGCATCAAAAAGCAAATTTTAATGTGCACAGAGGAATTTTAGTTTGCTATGTTTGTGAAACAGATCCAACTCTGAAGAATTTGATTCAATGTAAGAACATTTACCAAGAAGAAGTAAAGGTGCATTTCTAGTATAAGTAAACTTGAGTTTTCTGGCAGGTGAAATAAACATATAAACAGCAGAACCAGATATTTTTTCAAATTTTCACTTCAATGCAGAATTTGGAGGAGGTTATTCTTTTAACTTCAAAGGCCGGTAAAGGAGGAGGTTATTTCATCAAAATTCATTAACTGATCTTTGGCAGATTTGGTGAAATTTCAGAAATTACACTGGATTCTATATCATATTAGAAAACTGACAAGAAGTGGCCTTTTTGCCAGTGATGTGCCACCGTACAACATTGCGATGAGGAATAAGCGGGGAAACGTTATTAGGCCCATATTTCAGTTCGCCATGCAGTCTATTGCAGTATATATCGTGTGCAGGAGGGGGAAAGAGGGACGCAGATTTTTAGGGCCGAATACCGTTGATGAACCAAGAAAAGTCCATTTTTGGTCGGCCCATAAATGTCATTTCAATTCAAGATCACCTTACTTGCTTTAATTTGTGCTTTAAATATGATTGTTAATATGCATGTTCCTTTATTTACATATTCTTGAACCCTTAATGCACAAATGCCCTGGTTTTCACGTACCATGCTATTATTCCTTTTCCATAATATAGCGCCTGATTGGCGCTGTTCAAATTTGGGCCTAGTCAGCAGAGGGATAGACTTCCTTGACTTTGTTTTTTGTAACAGCGGGCAAAGCCTTGATCTAGTAGTAGAGAGTCTTCTGTAAATTGGTTTCCAACTTTGGGATAAAATTGGTGAAGCCTTCTTTGCCAATCTGAATTCCATTCTCCAACAGGCTTACTTTCATTCCAATAATTTCCTTCACTTGAGTACAGCTGTTTCGTTTGTTGTTGTTGTTATTGCTGCAAAGAGTGAAATTGTTTCTGAGATCAGCTTCAGCTGGCTAGTATTTTTAGGATACAGTTACAATTTTTGTACCAATACAGCGATTGTTACAATTGTAAAACCTAGTTTTAAAAGGTTGTACTGCAAGTGTTTAGAACAAAAAGAGAAAGAAACAGATGTTGGGATTAGAAACTATTGAACAATTTTTATTCTAGTGCCCAAGAGAGATTCATCAATTTCAGGGTTTGAGTATCCATAAAACGTGGAAGACCATAAACCTAAAAGAAGTTGCAAATATTCAACACTCTTCAAAACCAGTGAAAAGCGGCTCAAAGGCTCTATTTAATGAAAATTCAGCAGCATCTAGGAAACAAAGCATAGAAACTGCATAAAGTCATATGCACATTTACTCATATAAAACAAAAGTAAATTACGACTATGATATTCCTTTAGCCAACGAAAGGACAATCCATAAGGAATACAGGATACAAGTGACATATCAGCGCCTTTGCCTTAAAATGAACACAGCAAAGTTGTTGATGATGTGGTTGAAAAGACATAATATGCCCACGTTATTCAACCGATCCAGTCCTATTCATTTCCTTGTGTTCTAAGTACCTAAAATAGGGGTGCGATTTGGAAAAAAGGTGATTGGTTTCCTTACTTTAGGGTATGTAAGAAAACTGCTCTAAGCCTGATCTAAGAATCACTTTCTTTGAGAAGCGATCTTTGCAATGGCACGTTACATATTTTTCATTGGAAATGTAATGCAAAATGAAGTGGTCGAATATTTTGTCGTTTTCTTCGGGCGGGGAGATTAGAAAGATGCATGCGGTTACCATCAATGTTGGATCTTTAATACCTACCAGTGTTCTAAAGGAGGGAATGCTAGTAGCCTTGCATACAAAGATATCATCAATGGCGTACGGTGTTCTAACGTTAGCCATACTCATTCCCCTCCCAGCTACTCGCCTCGCCCCCCCACTAGGGTGGTGCGCTCAGCGTAGTTTAAAATGGCGATAAGTTCGCAATAAGTGGGGTTCGTAATCGCAGGATATCACAGTTTATTAAGAGTGTAGTGTAGACAGTGGCGTAACGGAGGCGTCTGGGGTCTTAAAGAAAGAACAAGGATGGGACCCTACCTAACTCTGTTTTGCATGTGAAAACACCATATCAAAATATGAAAGTGACAAATTTTCCTCGTTGACTAGGAGAAGCTACGTTTTAGAAGCTTCAATTGAAGAACTTTTAAAAGTTTTGAAAATGAGGAGAAATTGAGCGAAGTCTTAACAGATGTAGATATAAAAATAATTTGGGGCCCCTTTTGGTCCTAAACTAAAGTGATCAGACTAACATGCCCCAAACTGCGTTACGCCAATGAATGTAGCTAGAAAGAAAGAATAAAAAGAAATATAAATCTAAGGCAGATACCATTTCTAAGCTGAAGATGTTGCAGAGAGCATAACAAGTTTACAGAATGACTAAAAACACTAACGAATGACTAAAAACTCTGTTTGTAGTGTAGTCATTTTAAGTGCAGCTGAGCTTTCGATACAAGATAAAATCATAAACGAATTCATTTAACGAAACAGCTTTCAACATAAACGCCGTAACATCGAGGTGTACGGAGCAACATATATCATTTGAATAAAATGCTGTGCAATAAAAACTTTTGTTACCTGAGTTTCAAACAGTGAAGAGAAGTGCAGATACATTGCATTATTACAATACAAAGATGACAAAAATCGTTTTTATTCACACAGCATATCTCTGCTTTTAAGCAGCGAAAACATAGTGTGTTTAAAGGACCTCTTGTATCTTGATGGAGAATAATTTAAAAGCCACTATGAACAAATATAAACATTTGTTTTGAAGATTATCGCAAACGTTGATAATAATACCACTCTTGTTAAAAATCTTAAAGATAAATGCATTTAAAAAAGCGCAAGGTAAATCAGTCTTCTAATGCAAAGATACAAGACAAATCCTGCGATACAGATCTTGAATATCTTCTCCGTAATGGCTCAGCAACCCTGAATTACCAAGTGTCAGATTTCCCTAGAATTACTTGTTACGTAGCTTAAACATTTTTCTATGTAATCGACCTTCAAGTATGATTTCAGCCACTTTATAGTTTCTCTGCCGCTCAGGCACATTATATTTCGGTGTAACAATTTTTCCCAAGGTGAGAGAGGGGTGGCCTTAGGGCAATGAGACTGAAAAATTGGAAGGAAACTTGTAGTTTATTTTATACTGCTGCTAAAAAACTTTATCTCAAAGTTTCACAAAGTGCCCTAAAATGCCACGAAATGATAAAATATAATTGTTTCAAAACAGCTGGATTTAAAAATGAATATAATTGTTAGCATGAGAAATGTGACGTAGTTGTACTTTGATTTCCGATCGAAATCAAGAAAACATTGTCTCAAAATTTTGTGCCTCGGTAAAACTTGGGGGAAAGTTTGTGACCGAATAAATTTTGAGCTAGCTTACGTTTGACAAAAATGTAGGACTGACCTTATAAAGATGTGATAAAATTTAATCATTTTTGGGTGATTTGACACAGTGAAAGTTGAACAGAGACGCAGCTCTGAAATACTTAAAATAGAAGAGGCAAAATTCAAACGATGATAGGCAATCCATTTGACGGGGTCATCTACATGAAGGATAATACACTTCTAATAAAAATGCTGACAGGGAATTGAGTGTTTGCAAATGTAATTCACAAAGCAAATTTTCTAAATTCATTTATAGGACGAATCTGGTCTTAGATTTGTATGAGATTTCTCTAAAAGTGGAAGAATTACGTAAAACTAAGGGCTCATTCAAATTCCAGTCCAGTTCAGCGTCATAAGTTGACTGTGTCAGTAACAGATAAAGCAATATAGAAGTATGTGAATTTTCATCAATTTTTTAGAAGAATTATAACGGTATAGGCGCAGTCTATCTTTTGTCTTAATCCACCATAAGGGTCTTTATTGACTACCCTTTTAGGCATTAAAACCCTCTTAAGATAGATTCCATTCGGACCGGATTAAATATGCCACGCAAACTGTTAAGCATTAAAACTTCAGACACTAGAAAATAAAGCAATCCAAAATATATGTACGGATAATTAATCTTTATTTCCAAAGAAAATTCTCCAGTCCAAATTTGTTACTTTTCAAGTGTCATGTATAAGACTTCGCATTATCAAATTAAAATTTAACGCGCCGTTGTTCAAATACAATTCAGCTATTATTATCCAAGTATTACCATAAACTGCACATCATTTCAAAGTATATCATCTGGGGGTAAAAATATGCATTTTATTTAATTGCACGCCTCTGTTTTTAGTTAGCAAAGTGATTGACGCGCTCGTAAAATAGCAAATATGGAACTTTGTCTTTGTGCTGTTTTGTGATTTGGTTGAACTGTGTTTTTTGAATGATGCTGTCGTTGCAATAAACCCAGCCAAGGGGCTCCTTGTGCCTCACCGCGGTTGTGTAGTGACCGCCAGCTGCATGTTTGCCGAGGTGAAATTCAACTGGAGAGAGACATTAAATACACAGTTGAAAAGCTATCATTTAATTGTAAAATAGAACTGTTTCTTGAAAAGTATGTATTAACCCTCAATGTTTCTACAGCCAATGCCAGCAAAGTAAAATATGGCCTGAAATAGATTCCGAGCCATTGTATCAAACTTGCTGCTCCGTTTCAACTTACAATATCACCTCTTATTGCGATGTAAGTTCCTTGAGATCATATAGTATTGATGCTTTAAAATTCCCTTGGTTTAGTATTATTTTAGCCCACAATCTTTGTAATTCTCTAGTTGATTGTTAACGGTCGTTGTTTGGTTCATTGTGAGTGGTCTCTTTTGTTTAGTTATTCATGACTCTTTGCCCCCGTGCATGAGTCTTCAATATTAAGGGCACCCACCATCGTATTATCGTGAGATAAGAGCGTGAAAAGAGAATTTCAAGCAAGACAGTATTTTTGTAGGCTGTCAGCTGTAAAGCTAGATAATAAATATCTTTAGCAGGGCTATGTTTCTACGTGCGTTTTAATTAGGAGCTCTGATAAGCACACAAAAAGGACTTAATAAAAATTACTCTTAGGAAAGAAACCCTTAGATTTATTTCAAGTCATTATACATGAAGACTAAGATTAACTTTTGCTTTATAGTCAAGATCTAGCCTTAAAGAACCATCCCTACATTGCATATAATGTGGGTACCAGGGATGAATAAAATCAGCTTACTCACCTGCAAACAGCTCGTACGTTCGTTGGTTTGCTGGAACTCTTCCTTTCAAACTCGAAGACAATACATCTGAAGGCAATTTAAAAAGATTAAAAAGACAGAACAAAATAAGGAACACAAAAAAGTTACAAATACGGGCGCATACCCTCAACGAGGAGAAACATCAGAAATCAAAAGGGGTGCTCATCTAGGGAAGACTTCAAAGTGCCCTTAACGTTTCATAAATCGTTGAAAAACTTAGCTAAAAGCACGACTGTTGGCTATAGAAATATAACTAGATTTAACAAGGGCCTTTGAAAAATATCTTGTTTGCAAGCAAGATCTATGTTCTGACGTTTTATACTCTGAAGAGTGTCAGACGAAAAACTTAAGTATGTTCTAAAACGTTTGCTTCTTTCAAAGCCATTTTTTAAAAAACATTACTTCTAACTGATTGAGACATAGAGACTATGTTTGTTCAAATGGGAATTTTGCAAAACTAAATTGAATAAACTGGTTCCTCAGAAAAATTTCGCATAAGAAAGTTATTACAAACAATTCTTATTTCAAGAAAAGAGTATTCACCTTTCGGAATTTCCAGCTCGCGTGCGATATCAATATGCTTGTGTATCTTTTGACAACCACCAGTTTTATCATAGACAAAATATTTCAGGTGTAGTATCAAAACTTGAGGAAGCTTTTCCAAAGATGTTTTGTGGGACGCCTCGACCTGTAGTTTTCGAAGTAGAAATTAATACGAAACTTAGATGCCTAATAGAAAAGGCTGATAGAAAAGACTCAAAACACGAACGAATGAGACTTACACAAGCATTTATCATTTTCAAGTGAGATTCAATAAAAAAGGAGTGTGTGTTATAAAAATTATAACTTTATTATTAAATCTTTCTGGAAATGTTCTATAGGTTTACCAAGCCTATAATTTTCTTTGGATATGTCGATCTATGAAAGAAATATCTAGCAAGTGTTTTACATCATTTAGACTCTTGGAAAAAGACAAAAAACAAATTTTGCAGTATCTAGAATGTAAAATGCGTTGACATAACATAAGAGTATCACATCAGCATTAAATCATTGAAAAGCAGCAATTGGCTGTTATTCCGAAAATGGAATCCACTCGGAAGCATTTCAACGTTTTTATAAGATCTTATCCCTGGTAGTTATATCTGGACTGATATGCAAATCAGTTGAACTTTGGCTGAAGAGTTTCATACAAGACATATAGATTAAATACAAGTTGAAATTATGAAGCTTAAAAATTAACCAGCTTTTAGATTTAGATCCAAAATAAGTTACAATTAGCCTTCCAGCTAAATAGCAGATAAGGATTAAGAGTTCAATATATATATATATATACATATATATATATATATATATATCATAGATTGTAGTCATAGATTGAAGAAAGTAAAACTACATGTTTAAAGTCTCTACAGCAGTCTGGTTTCGTGAGTATACTCAACTCTTCAGAGATTGATTATCTCGACGAAACAGGCTTTATAGAGAAAACCATGTAGTTATTATACTTTCCTTCAATCTAGTGATATATATATATGTATTATTATATTACATATTATATATATATATATATATAAACAATATATGAACTATCAAATACCTTTGACTTTGTTTTGGATGAAGTAAAACCTTCAATGCTTTCTTTGGTGAAATAGTTCTCAAATGCATCCTTTATGTTCCAAATATTTTCAGCCTACAAAAGAAAGATTTAAATATAAGAAAACAGCTTGCAAAGAAAAATTAGAAAATCCGGAGCTTTTGGAAAATAAACTAATTAAACATTTCTACAATAACCATAATGATTGCTATTCTTAACTAAGCCCAAGCTCTTAACCAATCTAGATTAACAACTGGAAATTTTAGTCTTCTAACTAAGTAACTAACTAAGTAAGTAAGTAACTAAGTAAGTAAGTAAGTAAGTAAGTAAGTAAGTAAGTAAGTAAGTAAGTAAGTAAGTAAGTAAGTAAGTAAGTAAGTAAGTAAGTAAGTAATGAAGTAAGTAAGTAAGTAAGTAAGTAAGTAAGTAAGTAAGTAAGTAAGTAAGTAAGTAAGTAAGTAAGTAAGTAAGTAAGTAAGTAACTAAGTAGCTAACTAACTAACTAACTAACTAACTAACTAACTAACTAACTTACTAACTAACTAACTAACTAACTAGCTAGCTAACTAACTAACTAACTAGCTAACTAACTAACTAACAATTATCTAACTTTAAAAATTATGAAAGGCTTATTTGTGAATTTTCTCTTTTTGTTGCAACAAATTCAAAGCTCTTTAAGATTTTTCACTGATTCCAAAGAATGCAAAGGCCTATTGTACATTGCAGTAAATTGACCATCAAAAAAATTCTATTTCCAACTTCAACTGCCAATTTCATGCTCAAACATAGAAACAAACTTATTTAACTCTTCTTTCAGTTGTTTCTGCACCGTTCCCTTTAATTTAAATTGTGTAATTTCCTCTAATTTAAAGATTTTTAGGCCTAGTTGTATGATTACGTAGCCATCGAAAAACCCGTTCATTACAGCAGGAGGAAGTGGATTGAAGATTGCAATACTGAGCATAGACGAGTTTGAAAATTTCAACAAATGAATCCTTACCTGAATGTCGAGCTGGATCGTGAAAAAAGGCTGCAGAGTTGCTGATTCTTTGGCACCGGCGTGGTGCACGGAAGAGCGGATGATGCCGCCATAAAGCTTGGTGATCAGAGTTTCGCTTGCTGAGGTCTGGGGACAAGAGGGCAGATTTAGAGTTAAAAGATCTATGTGTAAGCATTTCCAAGCATTTTCATCCTAATTTCGCCATCTTGTTCATGTTTGATTTCATTATGATTAAATTTCAATATCCTTAATTTTTTCAAATAAATTTTTAATGATTGTAGCTACTTGATTACGTAAGTTAAGTAATGCTTCCAAACGTCAAAACATAAATGGTTAAAAATCCTTGAGAGACATATTTGAAAACGACTTAATGCAACGATCTTTATCAAAGCCATTTACTAAACTAAGGAAAATGATACAAATTGTGATGACAAACAGACACAGAAATAAATGAAACGTTTACTGGCCAACAAGGAGAAAATTATCAGTGTTATCTTATATAGCAACGTTTAAGATTAAAAATGGTGGAATAGGAGCCAGCATTGTTAATAGTATATCAATTAAAAGTTCTTTGCTAGGATAATGCCAGACTACATCAGCCTTCAAATTTGTTCAGTTGATTAATTCAATGACTGATCTGGATACTTTTACAGTCAAACAAAATAGTAAGAGTGGGAAAGATAAGTTTACGAATTAACTCCTGATGAAGTGCCATTTTGTAACTAGGCAGCGCGGTTCAACGAACTGAATATATATTTAAAAGAAAAGAAGGACGACAATTAGTTCTTTAGGTATTGCTGGGATACATTCTTTGTCTTGTATATTAAGTTGTCATTGATATTCAGTATACTGAGAACTTGAAAAAAGAATTTGAACATCCATAAGCGGATCTTACATTTGCAAACCGACATATCAATATAATGCACGAAAGATTGAAGTATTTGTGCCCTAGGCCCAATATTTAGTTCTTGTTTAGCACTACAGTTAAATGTCAAAAAACGCAACAACAGTGTACCTTTCTTAGGTTTGCAGTTTTATTATTGCGTCCAACTTGCTCCCACTCATCTGCAGCCTCTTCTTTTTCAGTACCTGCTTTATTTTGGTCTTTAAACGTGCTCTTATGCGGAGTCACCTCCTCAGTTGATCCATTCATGAATGTTTCTACCATAAAGGAAAGGGGGAGGAATTCAAATACAATAAAAGCTCAAAGCAAATCAACGGCATATGAAAAAGCACAGTGTCACTCTACTTTGAAAGTTTGGCGGCTAAACAGCTAGCAGGGTGCTGTACGGAAAAATACAAAAACCAAGCAAAGGCTAAAAATCACAATTCGTTACCACTTAGGCCATATATTGGTTGATAGGTCTTTGTTTCTGGCATTTATTTGGCACTTATCAAATTTAGAGGTGAATTCCTTAATACAACTCTTGTTTTGTAATTATACCTTTTTGTTAACGTCCCATTCTAGATATGTTCATACATTTAATGGGTTGTGTTTATTACAGTTTTATCATTTGTATATTAAAGTATATTTTCATTACAGGAGTGAAAGATTTGAATTGAATTTCTCATTGAAGGCACATGATAGTGTCGGTCATCTCCCAAATGCACACATGATTCAAAATGTTCTTAAGCTATGACACCAGAATACTCACCCTTGATCGCAAAATGATTTTTTGTCTTGCTATTTTGTGCCAGTGAATTCAAGGAGACAAACTCTTCATGTAGACCATTGAGGAGAAAAGTAAGAAACTCTTCTGCATCTTGTTGTTTTCCCTAGAAAAATCATGATAAATTAGTAAAAATCATTTAGACAATCTTCTACAACAGACTGTTTTTTAACTGTTTTTAGGAGGTTAAAATTTTCCATGGACCAAGCTCCGCACCCACTTTTTTCTCTTTCTTGTCTCCATAATTTGGGACCCCTTGCTAGGCCAATTTTTGAAGCTTGGCCAATTTCTAGATGGATAGATAAAAGAGACATCAAAGATTCAGGCAAACGCCTTAAGAAATCTATAACAACACAACATCAAACATTTTCGAAGGGATGGGTGTGCTCTGAATGCAATTCTGACTGGGTCATCCAAAGAGTTACATGTCTCCTATTTCAAGCAAACTCACAGATGCTAGATCAAATGGTGATTCTTTTCAACAGTTTCACCATTCCGGAGTTATTCTAAATAGAAATTAGAAAAAACGTTCACAGCTTAAGATAAAAAAGATCTTTTCAAAATATCTTACCGTTTCAGATAAAGTAGACTTCAGCACAGACAAGATTTCATAAACCTTTTTTGGTTCAAAAGATGTGCCAAGTCTTAAATCGTCAGTCTTTTTGCCTTTATGCTGGAAAACTAGAGAAAAATGACAAATTTAGCATAAGAAAATTAAACATGTTTGCATGATAAAACGAAGAAATTATTGTGATATATCTGCTCAAATTACTCTAAATACGACTACACATTTCATAAATACTCACAAGTAGCTAACAGCCATGCTACCAACAGTTTTCTCTTATCCTGCTTTTCTAGAGACATCATTTAGTCATCCCTCCCAAAAATATGTCCTTTAAGGCATGCTGAGTGCCTTATTTGACTTTTGGGGCATGTGAACTTGAGGCTCAGAAGATCGGAAGGATTTCCAAAAAAGTGGCTCGAAAAATTAGAAGAGTTTCCCACAACAAAGACGAAACTCTTTTCTAGAAATCGATGGATTTATTCTAGATATTTCGGGAAATAATTACCTCTATTGTCCAAAAAGGAGAATTCATTTGCAAACTGAATCCTGCGGAAGATATTATTAAATTCATTATTGAATGCAATATTAGACAAAAAAAGGAAAACATACATTTTTGCAAATAAAAGTTTATAATGATGAAAATGTTGATCAGTATTGAGCTGGTTTACAAAATGTTGTGTTGCAGATTGCCAACCTTTCTGAGGTATGATTACAAAAGTTGATAAAAATAACATGGCCAAAGAAACTGTCAATAAAAATCGGTCACGTCAGCAAATATTTGACCGCGCAAAATGAAATCTCTTGAAAACTGATCTCAAATTGAAATCAAAGTCACATTGAAATCTCTTAGCGTGGAATAAAGGATTCTTTAACTTCAGTCGATTTTTGAGTCTTTCACAATTTTGCACAAAAACACTTTCAAAAAGCAACAAGTCTGTTCTAGCAGAACTTAACTCTGGGGTAACAGACTGCAATATATAAATCTTGATCGATTCTTCTGTTTATTAAAGATGATTGAAAGCTAATTGATTAATACAGCAAATCAAATCCCTGAAAAATACTGATGACTATTTTAATCATTCTTCAAATAGTCTAAAATAAAAGATTCTGTGGTTACGAATGGCTTTCTTAATTTCCAGGAAGCTTAATGTGCCAAATCTTCGTAAATTCTAATCGACTAAGACAGGTGGTTCCCGCGCACAAACCAGATTCCTGGTAAGACAATGTCAACAAACATGCTTAAGTGTCTTTCTTACGCTAAATAAATGACATCTTTTTAGCAGGAAAGCAATAACATAAGGAAACTGCAATCGTGAGTTCTGCTTAAGATGTGCAGAAAGAGGTGCTCTGCTATAGGAAATTCAACATACATAAGAAGACGATACCAATCATGAATAACATTGATTTGTGTCTTCTTGTGCTTAAACATTTAGCTTTTAGAAACAAATATACAGTCCTTTCATATAGCCCCATACAAATACACTGTTTATGAAATAGCCTACCAATATGAACAATAACATAAAACATACAAAAGTCTTTTCAATAAAGCCAAACTTATCCTTAAAATGGCAGGTGAGGAAAAATATTTATTCATTGTGTGAAATTTGTCATGCAGTCCATTCGTCTTTTTGTACAGACCTAGCTGTCTTGCCATCTTTTCAATGTTCTACTACTCTTGTAGGTATCAAACCTTGGTATTTAAAATGTTATAGCAAATAAAAAGGGCTGATTTGCTTTTTGTAGCAAAGCCAGTCATACTTACTAAAAAGGGGGAGAAGAAAAAACCATAACACAGCAATACACATATTGAATGAGCAATACTGATTGAAAAATATAGAGAAAGCTAACTTACATGGTATCGGTGAGTGGTGTTGATGATAGTTTTTCATTTTTCTGCTTGATTCCAGCCATAGATTTAAATAAATGATAAAAAGCTTGGCAACCAAGTAATGACTGCAAAGTAGCATTGATGTAGCACCAATTGCCATTGTTTATCAAGCCACGTAGCTGGATCAATGAGTTGTTGGGATGAAGACTAGTCTTTTGCAGGAAATCTGACATATTAAAAAGAAGACAAAACATATCAATGCTATTTGGAAAGATATTTTTAAGTCTCTGCAAAGATGTAACATTGCAAACAACTAAGGGCTTTGGCTTTTGAAACAGAACATCAAAGGTATAAAAGGTGCAATTTGAATAGGCTAAAGAAGCTGGGGATCTAATTCATCTTAGATTGATCAGTACTGTTCACATGGGAGCAATTATCCAGAATAATTATGGAAGCTACAATATCGCTTATTAAAGAAATAAAACGATTTGACTGAATGCAGCTACCGTACCCCATATTTTTTTTATTATTATATTTTTTTGGTTAAATATATAACTTAAATAACTTTTTTTGGTTTGTTCCTTGTCCCTTTGTTTGCTTGAGTGATAAAATGGCTAAATATATTGTAAGTGCCATTTGTAGAGGATCTTGTGTCTTTTCCCTCTATGAATGGTACCATACCAAGTGATTGTTGCCTAGCCTTTTGATTGCTTATAAATATATAATATATATAACATGGAAGCAGCAGCTAATGCTCAAAAGCATCAGGACCCTAACCTTTGAGTATTAGCAGGGACATTCAAAAACTACAATCCTGGCCAAAAGGTTAGTGGACTGGTGAAAAAACCACTAAAATTGCAACTTGACCCTAAAAATATTATCAAAACCCCCCACCCCTGAAGCAATGTTGGTTTTCTCTTAAATACCCAAGTAACAGCAATCGAAAAGAGTAGAAATAAGCGTATCAACATTGACAGTGGGGGGCGGGGAGCGTATTTTTCCAAAAATACTACAATTTTCCAGCCCAGTCCAATAACTTTTGGCCAGGATTGTCTGCTTTCTAAGCAGAATGAAAATCTATCATAGCGGTTTGTTATGTATCGGAAAGAGCTACTAGGCGTCTAGACATGGTTGTCCAATGCTAAAAAACTAGGAAGCCGGTCTTTTAGGGCATTTTGTGTTGAATCTTCATAGAAATTAAAGAATTTCGAAAAGCTGCACTTGACGTAGAAAATCGGAGGAGACGCGATATGTCTACCTAAATTGATTAGAATCAAAGTTCTCTACGTATGTGGAGGGTGCAAAATTAAAATGGGAAATATATATACGGGTGTCCTTCTTGGTCAAGTAACTACAAATAATGGGTTAGTATGGGTTTAATAGTCTACACAATGCGTTTTGCCTCAGACTTCGCTATTGTAGTACGTACATTGAATTTGCCGTCGATCTTTGTATACGAAAGATTAGTTGATAACATGTGAAAGTTTAAGAGAGAAAGAAATTGGCAAATGCTATCTGATATCCTACAGCAGAGTAAATGCAGCCGAATTCCCAGCAAGAGAGTCAGTTGTAGAGAACAAAAAATACAATAGCTCAGTCGAGAGAGAAAAGAAATAATGGCTGTAAGATTGAAAACATTCGAGTTTACCCATGATATACAAGCAGGTAAACATAAAACATTTCAAGTTGTCCTCGCTACTTTGCAGAACTGACAATGAGTGACATCAATGTCAACTTTAGTTTATTTGAAAATGTCACGAGTTACCAACGGGTTACCAACGAGTTACCCTAACGAGTTACCTTTTTTAATAGTGGTTTTATATGGGAATACCACGAGTTACCATGACTTTTTTAATAAATATATATATATTATATTTATAAAGAAGGTGGTAACTCGTTGGTATCTCGTATACATCCATACTGAGGTCTGCAAATGTAGAATGTAACCCGTACGGTAACTCGTTGGTGACTCGTGGTAACTCGTGATCATTTTCCCAGTACGGCACAAAAGGCTCCTTTTTTCAATATTATATATTAGCGCATGCGTAAAAATGGATTTGTTGTTATAAAATTCCAAATTGCAAGTTTTGATTTTTTAAACATGAATTTGAAGATACATAAACACTATATGTCTAGTAGATTTTGATCACCTTAACCCCTCCCCCCGATTTTGAAAATCTTTCTACCCTGAACACTTGTGTTCAAGACCCCCTAATATGAAAAAATTAGACTTTAACAAACCCGCCAAAAACTTTCAACTGTACCCGAGAGTACATTTGCCCTTTAATAACCATCATTCGACTTTTCTAATAATTTGTGGGTTCTACTTTACCATTGTCTAAGTAGTAATAATTTTCTTTATGGCATCTCTATTCAATTGCTGCTTGACAATTCCAAAATATCAATTAGATTTAGGCCTGGGCTTCAAGGTAGAATTGACACAAGTTGTGAATTCGATTCCTGCATGACCTCTTTCGCTTGCTGAATATAAAATTCTTCATGATTGGACCCACCTTTCTTAAATTGTTCCTATTTTAGGTTACAAAAATTGATACTTCTGTATAAGATTTGTAAATTTTAATCTCCTCCTTTTTCCCTCTATATTAGACAATCCTGGCCAAAAGGTTAGTGGACTGGTGAAAAAACCACTAAAATTGCAACTTGACCCTAAAAATATTATCAAAACCCCCCACCCCTGAAGCAATGTTGGTTTTCTCTTAAATACCCAAGTAACAGCAATCGAAAAGAGTAGAAATAAGCGTATCAACATTGACAGTGGGGGGCGGGGAGCGTATTTTTCCAAAAATACTACAATTTTCCAGCCCAGTCCAATAACTTTTGGCCAGGATTGTAGGTTACAAGATATTAAAAAAAACAATTTTAGATCAAGGTGTTAAGGACCAAAATGTTATAACTTGTGATTACTTATAACTTGTTCCACGCTAAGCTGATCCACAAAAGACCAGTAAGAGCATATTTGGCTGGTACTTTGGGAACAGTTAAAGTGATTAAATATATATCACTTATAGTGATAAACCTTTGAAAAAATAAAACATAGCACACCTGCTAGTGCTGCTGCATCCTGATCATTTTCAACAGATATTGATCTTTGAGTTTTTTCAGAGAAACTATTCTCCTGTATTTCTGGGCCTGAATTCTTGCTTTCTGATTCCTCAAAATTCACTGATACAACAGTTGGCAAATTTGTGGCTGGTGCATTTGAATTTGATTTGAATAATGCAGCCCAAGAAACTGGTTTGCTTTTAGGGGCAACTGATCCCTCAGGAACTGGCTTATCTTGAACTGCATCACCATCAGGCTTCTGATCTCCTTGCTTCTTGCCTAGAAAATGAAAATCATACAAAACATGTTGAAGAATAAGGTATATACAACTTATGCAGAAACATTATTCAACCAAACCATAAAAATGCTATTCATTAAGCAAGAAGAGCGCTAATATTCATGAAAAGTAGAGAATTGGTGTGTCCGCAATTCGTTAGGGCTAGCAACAGCATAAATATTTGCATTACCATTGGGTCAGTTACCTCTTTGCAATGATACTAATTGGTCTTGCAAAGTAATAATATAGATGTAGGTACAATAATTAGTTTGAAGATTTGGCTAGCACCCTATGTACCAGAATCACGGACAGCAACCATTTTCAGCAGGAATGGTTCAGATAAAAAACATATAATTAAAAAACTGCCTGACATAAAGTGCAAAAATTTTCAGCGCAATAAGTTTTAGACAAAAGTTAGTCTGAAAACAAAGTTGCTTGAATCATGGATAGCTAGAGATTCAAGAATCTGCTGATCCAAATTTTGTATTTTTGAAACTTAACAATTGTTCTTGAGTAGTGTAGAATGATACTTTAAAAAAGAGTAGTAAAAGTTTCTGATATTTTATTTAAGAGAGATTCCTATTAATCAAACATGTTCAGTGACATAATTGCAGTAGCATTATGTCAATTAAAGTACACAAAGAACAAAAACTTACTGTCAAAAGTAGATTTTCTCATAAACATATCATCTCCAGCTATCAAATGCTGATCGTTTTCATTGTTTAATGGTTGTACTTCGCATGCAGCATTGGTGTTTGAGGCCATAAAACAACCTCCATTATTGGAATCTTGTGGTTCAGCATCCAATGTCATGGAATCTAATTTCTCAGATAGTTCACCTTCCCGTTGTTCATCTGAGGCAACAACACAGCTCTTTACATCACTGGGCAGGTCAGCATCTGAGAGACATAAGAATAGCTACAATTAAAATATATGAAACATATGAATAGCATAGAAAACAGACATAGCCTTGTGTATATTTGAAAGCCAACTGGTTCAACAATCATCAGAGTAGAGAACACAGCAGGATGACTAGGAGGTGGACAATGAACAGGTTTCCATTATGGAACACTACTGTGAAATTTTGTCTGGTATGAGATACTTTTCACTATTTTGACACAAAGAGCTGGAAAGGTTACCACTTATCAAATCAATGTTTTGATGGTGAAATGAATGAAAAAAAATTGTTAAAAAAGAGAAAAAAATGCTATTAAATTAAAACAATTGTTTCTATGAGAAAAAATACCTCTTTGGCCATCCTGTGACTGTAGTCTGACAAACTGAAATTAAAACATATTGTTTCAGCACAAAAAATATACCAGTCAAAGATTCCTTCACAAAATCTCTTATTGCTTAGCTGGCTGCATAACAAGCATAATCACTTTTATTGACATTGTGTATAAAGGAATAAATCTAAAATTTTCAACCCATTGAGGCTTTTTCCTTTGAAACAAGTGTTCACTCAAGATTGCATCAACATACTCACAAACTCAATCATGCAAGAATTTCATCATTCGCCCAAAAGGGTAAATTGTGTGGAATAAATATTTCATCAATTAACACATTTCTAGAATCTTTTTCCCCCCAAGCAAGTGACATAGAGGATACAAAGCATGGATATCAAAACACAGGAAAAGTAAGCTGAATTAAGCACATCTCAACAGAAAAATGCAATTGAAAATCAATTTCACCACGAATATTGATGAATGATATAGGCACTTAGTATTTGAACTACTTTAGCCCTTGGAACATCATCTGGGCATTAAAGCATTTTTGAAAGTGGTTTGTAATAACACTTTGCAACCACCCAGCAATAATGTCTATATATGACCAGTAATCAGTGGTGGACACCTGGGGGGTGAGGGGGGCGACTGGCCCCCAATACTTTAGAGGACAATGGTCTTTTGTTCTAAAACAATGGTAAATGTGATGTCATCTTATTAAAACAATAGGCTTGCCACCCAATATTTGACCAAGTGTCTGCCCCTGTTTGTTATGTATATACATAAAATCTATAAACAAAGAAAGTTTATACAAGTATTAAATCTTTCTTGGAGTGCAATTAAAAAGATTATCATAAGAGTTTGATTTCATTACCTTAAATGGAGAAATGAATCTTGTCTTGTTCGATTATGGTTTTAATCAAAACAGTGTAAATTGTTCTTAATTTTCGAAAATACTCATATTTCATGTGTTCAAATAATTGTCTTATCTTTCTCATTTTTCCAATTGTCTCATTTGTCTATCTCAAAATTTAAGTCAAGGTATTGCTTAATCATTAGATATGTTTTAAACACAACATACCTTAACTGCTTTAACTTTCTCAAAGTACTTCCCACATTCATGCTCATCAAAATCACCAAAAAAGAGAAGCTACAAAAAACAAGAAAGACGTTTATTCATTGTATCTTGGTAAAGATTCGTTAAATGCCCAATAACAGAAACTTAAGAAACTTTTAACCCAACATTTCAGAGAGCTACAAATTTGCTGATGATAGAAAACAACAATCTAGAGAACTCAGCCAAAATTTTTACAAAAATTAAATCTTCAAAAATAATTTCATATCAAATAAACAATCAAGAGATCAGAGGAAAGCCAGGAAAAAGAAAATTGCATAAACTGTAAAAAACCATATATTTATGTGTAAAATCTGAAATGTGAAGTTGGCATTATCCTAGAAACACATCCCTTACAAATGGTTAAGCATAAAATTATATGTAAACATAAAATTATATGCTATTTCATAGGTTTTGAGTTGGGCTTTCACAAGATACTTTCAACAGTTTTCAGAATTGGCTATCCACAAGCATGCTTTCTATGGTCTTTATAATAATGATTGTACCAGATCGTTTGACAAGAGAGATTTGCAAATTTGGTCATTGAACAGACAGTTAGAATTGTCAAGGTTAGTAATTTACAGGCTTGTCTAACTTTTCCACGGGTACTTTGGTAGTATCTTACTTCAGCAGCTATGATAGAAACAAAAGCTGTATAGAGCCAGGCAGGTAGATGTTTATAGAGGCCATTTCTTCAGACATTTAGGATCAAAACTTATAGCATGTAAAGCCCACCTCAAAACCCATTAAATAACAGGGGCATGCTTCTATAACCTGGGCCATCTATAATCACTGATTTGTACCCAGTTTTCTGCTGAGCATACAAAGTTAACACACCATATTTAAATATCTATCAATTGTTTGCAATGTATTGCTATCCCTCAGATGTTACAGGACAGGTTTTGGGTTGACCCAGGTTTTGATGCTAATTGAGGTAAGAAGCTAGTACGATAAGTGTAAATCCTTTAATATCTAGACAGATTGAGATCCTAACTTTTGATTGGGCATCAGCGAGGAACTGAGCAAGTTACGACTCTAATTATGTTATGTAGATAGGGAATGATCATCAAAATTTCGTATAAGAAATAATACTGCGAATGATCTAAGATTCACGAGGGCAGGTAAAATTTGATGGTTCAGCAACCATCAAGAGTCTTGATCAAGGGTGCCTTTCACGTATCCTCTTAACTGACAATTCTTCAAAATCGAGGACAAGAAAATCTTACCCCATCAGCTCTAGAGCTTTCAGTTTCGCTGAAATTTGCCATTCTTACTCGGCAACGTGAAGTGGGACGAAATGGAGTAAATCCAGTCAACGTGCGCTGGCCTTTCCTCGGCCTAAATCCCAGATAGATCTAAGCTCGAACACTTTTCTGACACCAAAATCAAATTTATAAAACCAAATACATTTTACTGCTTGGAGAGAATCTTATCATGTTGTAAAAGGGACGAGACTGCACGAGGCAGAGCCAAATTTTTGCTTTGTCACGATCAACGCTTCTTCCAACATCGCCATCTTTGTAACCTTGTGTTGAATCTCGCCCCGTGTGCTTCTGCGGGAGGACGTAACGATCTGACCAATAAAAATCGCCATTTACCGCCGCCCAGATTGCGTACCAATCGGTATTATCGCCGCAACTAATAAATGGTGATTACACGAAAGCTACTCACATCAACAAGCATTTCAAAAATAGCAGAATAAATTCTTTAGATATAAAAATTTTAATGTTTCTTTAAAGGAGAACTGGCACTCTAATGCGTCTCTGACAAGTATTTTCTGTGACTGGAGACTAATGGCAAAATCGTCACCAATCACAAACTGGCAACCATCTCTGATGTCACAACATCATTGAATTTCTCTAAAGGAGCCATTGAGAAAGTGCTGCACAAAATTCTTTATTATGTGTACATATAAAGAGCTATATTTGAACTTAACATATAATTGAATGTTTGAATGGATCCAGACTCTGAATCAAATCATTGTTACCCTGATATTGCAACATTTTGGACCTTGGTCGGTCACAACTGTTTGCTTAGACAAGTGTCAACGATTCCAAAGGAGTAGAACATATAGTAAACTTTTTTGCATTACTGCAGTTGAATAACTTTTAGAAAGCTATATAGAATTGCTTTTGCAAAACTTTCCGCCAAAGCATGCTAGCCCTCTGCTACGATCGAAAGTAATATTTGTTTTTAAAAGTTGGAGACGGAGAGGATACTTAAGCCCATTCCCCTGGTTGCTCCAACGAATATTTTACTAACATATTCTTTTCAAGGAGGGTCCAATCAACTGTTATCTGAAATCAAGCAATAACATCCTTACATTTTCTTAAGTAACTCCAAGCGAATTCGTGGAACAGACAGAGCAGTTCCTTGTCAGATTATTTCTAAAATATTCCAACTAGTTTGTCAAAAACAAAAGAAGAGGTAGCTTTTTTCTTTAGCTTAGAGTTTGTATCAACTCAGCAGTCTATGGTTGCACATTTTTATACAGCAAGGTCTAATCTTGGGAATATAGTGAAGCCTCTACTAAGAGAATCTAACATTTAAAAACACCTCCAAACAATCGCTATCATCAAGGTTTCTTTTTTACTGTCGAAGCTATGTAAAAACAGCCGTGAAAGGAGGACTTTTCCTTAATCTGTTTGCCCATACAACGGAGGTATTTAGTGAGAGTTGACGGAAGTTCGACATCTCTACTTGTCTGGAATTGATAATGCTGGGTACTAATTTGTTTGGCTTTACATTTCACACCTCAGATGGTATATAATTACCCAAATTTGCGCAAATATACTTGCTACATCGCTCGCAAGCGACTGCTTTCATTCTGAGGACTGGGGTTAAGTTAATTGCTCTACAAATAGAAAATGGGGTACTTTATGGACCTTAGTTGTATGGCATGACATTTCACATTTTAGATTGTATGTGAATGTCAACTTTTGCAGACATAGAGTTGGTAAATCGCTCGCAGACTACTTTTTTCATATTTCAACATGAAGTAAAGCTTTTTCCTTTACAAGTATAATATGTTAATGTCTTTGTTGTATTGAATAAGGTATTTTATAGAAATTCTTTTTTCTTTACGAATAAACCTTCTACAAAAATGTAGAAACATCAGCTATAAAGAAGGTCGAGATGACAAAAACAAATGCATTAGTTTAAAAGCTGAAGTTGAATTTGAATGTTCTCTGTTTAACTTCTACACGCATATCAGGGTCGGTGCTAGAAAAATTCCTCAGGGGGGGGGGGGGATGTCAAATATCAGGTTGCCAAAAAGGAGATTTTTCTATTAACTAAAATTATGACAAACTCTGATGGCGATTATGACAGAACGTTCTTCATTGACTCTGTGATTCTTGAACAATTGCTAGTTTAAATAAGAATTTAAAAAATTTCATTTATTTTGAAGATCATTTCTTTTAAATCATCCGTTTATCCCAAATCTTGAAGAATCATATCTGAATAAAACCTTAATAATAGTTGTTTAAAGCAATATCATGATGAAATAATAGGCATTGGCTTATATACTTTCGTTTTACAACATAATGAACTCTACAATGAAATAGTAATTGGAAACAAGCATGCAAGAGAGGTAAGACCATACAGTTTGCTTAATATTCAATGCCATAGGTACCGACTCCATTGAGACTTTGGGGCTTGTGTATCCGCTCTGAATTTGGCTTACCCTCCCAGGCAGCTTTTTAACACAGATAAGCATATCAGGATAACTAAATTAAAGCGTTAATTTGCTCAGTTTATGCAAATGCGGGGTCAAAAGAGATCTATATCTATATGGTATGAACGATTATTAACAGAGTATAATTAAAAGCATAAGTGTGAATATAAGTAAAAGATTCAAAATGCATAAGACCCATCTCCAACAGGAAAAGTTGGCCTGGGAATTTTGATTTCGATGGAGTTCAAAATTTGTATTGAACAGTACAAATACCTTGAGCGAATGAAAGAAATAGTATAATACAGTTGAGTATAAAAAAGACAGAGGTGAAATCCTTTGAAATCGGCGACAAAAAAGAGTTAGAACTATTTTTATTGAACGATGGTGAAAACGAGAGTAAGCTCAAGAACCGACAATTATGATGATGATTATGATGATGATGCCGACGATAAAGATGATTACGAAGATGGTGTGAATGAGGATGATGACAAAGTTGACATTGAAAAGCATACATACGAAAGATTTCTGACCTCATATAATAGATTTTCTATGCGAATTCTCAAAAAACTCAAAAGCAAAAAATTTTGTCGTGAATAAAACTTCGTCCCATTTTGAATTTAGGCAAAAAAAATTTTGTCAAAATATTTGTCCGAAACTTTGTCAAGACGAAATTTTTTGGAGTTAATGTACCATCGACAATCATTGATTTTTTATTGTGCCACCACCAAGTTTGCCAAGTAAACACCAAAAATGCCGAATCTGCCAATTAAAGAACAACCGGTTCATAACTCTTGGGGGTGTCACACCCCCACCCCCACAACCCCATGTAGCACCGCCCCTGGCTCTAATAAGTGTTTAAAGTTTTGGGCTAAAGAAAACATATTCCAAAAGATTCCGACAAAGAAGCGAAAGTTACCAAGTTTCCCGAAAAATCTAGTACTTTGGATGGGGTTAGAGCCCATGGGTGTAGTGCTAGGGGGCTCGGAGGGCTGAGCCCCCTTGTTATAGCCTGAGCCCCCTGGAACTCAGGCTACCTTGTTAATGCCAAAAGATAGCTAGTTTCTACTTTTGCTATTGTTTTTAGCAACATTTTGTGCAAGAGCCCCCCTTGCTATTTTGATAGCACTACACGACAGTTAGAGCCCCTCCGACTCAAGCCGTTGGACGCTTTTAAGAGAAAATAGAACTCAGCTCCCGAATTTTTGGCGGGAATACCTTCAGTTCACTGATTGGCAACAGCCACTAATCTTTTCTATAGATCAGAGACAACAGCAGCAACAGAATTGAGAACAGCAACAACTGTACCATTTGCAAGGACGAAGCAAAAATCGTAATGCAATCTTTTTAGGATCAGAGTCGAGTTTTCTTAACGAAATAGATGGAGTTCATCGAAGATTCTTCATGAGTAGATAGAAGCGCCAATTATGAGCTTCATACCATTTGAATTAGCGCAACGTTTCCGCTCTCCACATCAACAGTTGCTACGAGTCCTGTTTAATGAACAAACGAGGTCTTTCTTTTGCCCAAAGAAGATATATTCTCGATCAAGAATCCGTAGGAAATTCTTGAGTATCGATACCAACAATGGATTTTCATATCTTGTCCACCCAAAAAGCTTGTTACAGACAACTACGAAGAGCCAATGCTCGCGAAAAATTTCCCAAACTCCGGGAAAAGATACTATTTGTTGGCCTAAAGAAGGTCATGACTCGGACTCTTTCCGCGTGGTTGTTCAGAAATTCAGGAATCTTGAATTGAAGCCAAATCCTGTGATCTTAAAGGAGGCTTACAATGAATCTCGGAACCTTGTTGATATTTTTATAAACATGACATCATTGCCAGACTTAAGAGATAAAATGATTGAAAACTTGAACACATTTTTGAATTTTTATGACATATTTGGAGGGGAAAATGAATTTTACAAGCTTTCTTCCAAGATGAAATCATATTGCATTGCAAATGAAGCAACTTATTATTTAATTATTCGCCATGAAACAAGGATAAATACATGGAAGGATGGTCTGAAAATTTTAGAAAATATGGAATCTATTGGTATTGAGCCACATGCAAGAACATTTCATCATATTATTCTGAATGCTGTTAAGGAGGGGGATCTTAATGATGCTTTGGGTCTGTTAAAGCAAATGAGAAAAATTGAAACAGTTTTCCATGACCAGTTTTATGGGTCACTGATTGATACTGCTCTGGAAAAAGGAGAAGGAACAAGATCATTTGTTCTATCAGTTTTTGATTCACTTATAAACACTGGTTTTACTGTTGGACCAAAGACATTTGGGTCAGCAAAAAGATGGTTTGAAAGGTATAAATATCTAAACTGAATGTTAAGAGGATAAGAAGGAAGTTCCTTAGAAAAAAAGTAAAATCGTTTATTTGAATTTTTCCTGGCATAACATGGCAATCAAAATATGTGTAATTTATAGTCTTATCCACATTTATTGCAGGGATCCTAATACAAAATTTTTCACTGGCAGTAAAGCCAATGAATTAATAATATATATACTAAAAAGAGCCTTAATTTGAAAGCTACTGATGTAGTTCAGAAATTCATTTACACACTTGATAAGTTCATGCTAAAATATATTTTATATTCATACATGTGAAAGAACAATTCATTTGTAGTGGGATAATGATTCTAAGAAAGTTGACTTGTTGTGACTAAAAAATATCAGAAACAGCACTTCAATTATCAGACGGGCGGTACGCAGTGGTATAAACTGTATAAGCCTCATACTATTTTATTTCCAAAAAAACCTTTAAATTCATCAGCTCGTTCGCTTGTTTTGTACTGCATTTGAGGCAGTAGTGGAGGCGCATTGCGTGTTCAATATTTAATCAAATGTCAACATCAACAAAACTTTGTGTTTGACTTGTTCGGACAAAAGACTGTTGATTGCCTTCTAATCCGTTAATGAATCATATTCTATAGTACCATTGATAGCAATTGAATCTCGAGGGCAGTTATGGCCATGTTATTAGTTTCTCATACCGTGATGTCATCAAACTTCGATTATCAGATCTCTTTATTTTGCCTTTCAGTGATAAAAAGAAAATTTGGAAAGTTGGAACATCCCTTGTCAACCTAAAGTATGTCATTATTTTTTGCTATTAGCAAAGCCTTTATTATCTTTTGTGATCACTGTCGGGAAAGACAATACAAATATTTCTCCTAGCAAGAAAGAGTGCATTGTTAGTATAAAAGTGCTTAAGAATAATACAGTACCATGCCTAAGGGTAAGGCAAATTTATTTTACAGTGTCCTTGTAGTTCTTAATGATAGGTATCAACAACACCCTTTATTCTCATATTTCTGCGTACATCCTGCCATTTGATTAAAATTGATTTTTAGCTTAATCCTAAATTTCATTTTATTATTAAGGCTGTACTGGCCCTGTGAGAGACAACAAAGCAGGCAGTTGACAAAATGAGCACCTATGAAGAATTGATGGCTAATTACAATTGCTTTCTAGTTTAATTAGTAGGCAACAATAGATGTTCATTGTTTATTATATTTGAATATGTTTTAATCTTAATTTTTTCCAGAGGAATTTGCAAATGCTGCGGATCACAGTTAAAGAGGTTTTCCTTACCAATTGAAAGGAGAGAAAGTTTACAAAAGAAACTTTTTGACATTGCAGAAACCTCAATAAGCAAAGTTCTTGATAATGCTTCAGTTTCAAAGATACCAGACTTTAATATTTCAAGCTCCTTCAATCCACAGAACAAGATCAATGAATTCAAGCATTATTTGAGTACTCATGGACCATTTGATGTTGTTCTAGATGTACTTAATATTGCATATTATAGAGACAGAGGATTCAACTCGTTTCAGGTATGGGCAAAAACTAGTTGAAAATGTGCTTGTATCTGCTTTGCTTTTTTTTGTTCTTTTAATTGATTTGAAAAATATATATTCAGAAAGTCATAGCTAGTACAAGATATTAAGCTCAGAGGTAAAATTTGATTAGACTGAAGTGAGCTGAACTGCAGAATTAAGAAGTTGAAATTGATAGGGTCTGTAGTATTAAGTAGTATAAAAACTCTTAATACAAAATTACCAATGCTATAAGAACAATGTTAGCACTGAAAAATCTAACTTTGTTGGAAATATGACTACATCTTCTTAAATGTAGCTAAAATGTCACACAACAAATACAAAAGGTCAACCTGCAAAATAACCTACCAAATCTCAAGGTTTGAACTTGTTTCCAAAAGCAAGCTTTGCATTTTGCTATGTCCTTCTTAGGTCAAAAGAGTTGTCAGACATTTTCTCGATCAAAGAAAGCATGTGCTGGCTTTGTGTTCAAGCCCATTACTTTCCACACTTTTGGAGAAAGAGGTGGCAACAGATCTTCCAAACTACCACATGGTTCAACTCTTGCACTATTTACGAAGGCAAGGTTGTGGAATCTTCTTTGTTGATGACAAGTAAGTTTGTTTGTCACTAGTGGTTACTGTGTGTTCAATTGCATTCCTGGTGGTGAATATTAATGTCTCTCACTAGAATCATAAGAGCTGAAATATTTGAAATTTTGTGAAATGCAGTATATTAAAATAAATATAAGTCAGGAACAAAGCTGCACGCAAGCAATAGTCCAATGTAGTGAAATAGAACTCAGGCATACAGGGCTTCATCAGAGTAAATGTAACAAACAAATTATTCTACTGGACAGCAAATCCTGCTTTTCTTCCTTCTTACACATATGAAATATAACTCAGTCATACAAGGGATTCATGGGTAAGTTCCTAAAGACACACGATCATTGAGAAAAAATGTAAAACAACTAACTCTTAATTATGTTTATTATTTAATCTGATTTCTCAGGGTTTTAAGTGAAGGTCAATTCAGGATGGTTTCAGGACATTGAAAAGGGAATAAATTCATATTAAATTGCTTCATAAATCTGAATTAAATTTTTGAAAAGATGTATGCATCTTTGTGAGTAAAAACTGTGATGCTTTTGAAAAAATTTGTATTTTAGCAAAACATGTCATCATACCACAGAGGAAAAAGTTGTTTGCCTTGTTATGCAGTTGATACAATGAAATCTCTGTGGCAACTTCAGCTATAAAAGTTTACCTGTTTATCATCACCCAAGGGACCTGCTACCTCAACTGCTCTGCATTTACTTAACGAAGCACTCTCATCTCTTTTTCAATGTGACAAATTCCAATACTCTTTAGATCTAATCTATCCCTAAGATCATCAAATCTAATTCTGTCTTTTAGGTTTACACTACACAACCATCATGTATCATTATTTTATCATTTTTCTCCAGGCAACACATAACCTTAACCCTCACTGGCCAGGTTTTCCTACCATATAAAAATTAATGGTACTTGAAATTTTGACTATCATGACACTGGGAGCATCAGGTGTCTAATTTTAAAAGAGAACTGTCTTTTTCTGTTTTAAAGGAAAGAAGATGGCCATATTGATGACTACTTCATACTACTAAGCATGGTTTATCAAAACATGGACATTGATATAATAACAGCAGACAAATTTGGTGACCATATCCATACACTGGACATCAATGCCAAAAATGATTTTAAACGCTGGATGCGATCACATCAAATAGTGCTGACAAAGTTTACTGACACAGGGAAACCCATCTTTCCTCGTAGGGAAAATTATGACATTGATGTTCAAAGTACAAAGAGCAGTTGGCACTTCCCTGGCCCAAACAAACAATGGTTATGTTGTATTAAAAAGTAGGTTGGCATTAGATGAAAATTAGAACAACAATGTCCTTAAAGTTGATTCATTAGCAAGCAGTCTCCTTTAAAAAAGCTAGTCTGTATAAAACCATAATTATGAATTTGTATTGTGTTGTTTCTGTTTAAATACATTTTATCAAGAAATATAAGATTAAGTTCTGCATGTGTCTTTGTAAATTCTATACTTGTACACGGCCAACAAAGTTTACCAGAATTTCTGAGGTGACCTTGCTGATCCATGTAGCCAATGTATCTAGCACAAGCTATATTTCAATTAGTTAAAGATCTACACTAGCTACCCCCACCCAAACAGTTGAATTGCCAGTTGAATCCAGATGCAGGGGCACAAGAGGAGAATAAATTTTGCATGAAGGAAACCTAAAAATCAAAAGAAACCCAAAGATTCCTGACAAATTGAAACAAAACATAAAAGTTTCCAAAAAGCTTAAAAATTTGGTTTATATCTCTGCAACTCTCTCAGATATTCATTGATCAAAACAAAACCAATCAAATGCACAACCTATCCTTTTGTCAACTTAGACCCTCTACTAGAAATCCTCTCTCAGTTCACCTAGAGATCCTCTCTATTTACCTTTTATAGAATGTTTTTTTCATGCAATTTTTCAAATTTTTCTGCACATAACACTTAATTTGATAATCATTTTATGAGTTTAAAAATGAAGTGATCTGGAAAAAGCATGCTTAAAAGACGATCAGCAAAAATGGTTTGGAGGTAAAGAACAAGGAAATAAGAACAGTGTATACCATTGACAAAGAATCTTAACAAAACAGAACTATTTTACATAAAGGTGACATTATAAGGCAGGTTTTGAAATGGTCTGCAATCCATTACATTGTTATCCCTGCATCAATACACATGTAAAGGTAAAGGTATGTTGTTACATCATTAGGCAACAAAGTGACAAACAAATTGCTAAATATTTCAAATTTCATTTAAAAACATGCTCAAAAATCTTGGGTAGCCCTGACAAGAAATGCAAACCTGTTTTTATCCCCCCCCCCCTTATTCAAAAGCAGGACTGTTACGGGGGAAAGTAGATGTCCCTAATATTCTTTAACAACACCCTATACACAAATCTGAATTTAAAACTAAAACTGTTTGTATTTAAACTTTCTAAATGTTATAAAAGTGGAATAATGGAATCATCAAAGTCTTTCCTAATGAAACACTTCTTCTCTAAAACTAAAATGTTAGTTTTTTTAAAATCCCCGCAAAGTCTAACTGACAAGCCAAAATATAAACAGACATAGAGCCGAAATGTGCCAAAATTATTTTCTTGAAAGCCAAGCAAACAACTTATGTTTATTGTTTGCCCTATAATAAGAACAATCACCGCCAGTTATGAAATCAACACCATATCTAAAAAGTTTAAAAACATGGGGCTTTCTTACATTTAACTGACAATGTAAAGAAAGAAAATACTCTAATGTCATTAAATTAAATGAAAATTTTAATAGCTTTTTATCTTTCATGCTTGGTTCAGAAAAATGCGAACTCACATCAGGAGGGCTGTGTGTGCTTTTTTTAACTGTGCTCTGTGTGAAAAATGTTTAGAAGGTTGCCAAGGCCGTTCCTCGTCCGCGTCCTTTTCCTGGTAAAAATAATTGCAATGCAATTGTTGTTCTTTTTAAAAATTATTAAATCTATAAAATATGATCAATATTACAAACAAGATGCAGCTATATTAGACTCCAGTTACACTCACTGCAAATTTTGTTCAAAAAATTGTGACTACAAAGAAGTGTGAATGTAAATGAAGCTAAATTTAATACAAAGTTTTGTATATAAGGGTCTAAATTTTATGTGACTGTAACCAGAAGTGATGTTACGTGTAATGACTACAAACAGAGTTCACTGTACTTTAGGATATGTCTCTTAAATATTTCTATAGCAAAAAAACCATTCGAATTCATCTTATTTAAAATCAAGAAATCATAGCTAGATAGGTAAGCAAACCCTTAAAACTTTCCTTCAAAATGCTGAATTGTATAAAATAAATAATTTGCATTATATAAATATCCTGTCAAAGAGTGAGGGGAAAAGGTTTCTGCATAACACAAATAGTTAAGCGTTGATTTCAGTTCAAAATTTTTTCCACAGAAAAATTATTCTAACATTTATATAAGTCTCTTCATAATGCTGATGGGGCGGGGCTGGGAAAAGGGTGACTCAACTCTTTTATGAAGTTGATTAGTTAGCTTGTAGAATAACAGATTTGAGGTCTTAGGCCTATCTAAGGTACAGATATGTTTCCCATTTACAGTGCAGACGAGGGTGCCTGTTGCTTGTCTATTGGTCGGACTTTGAGCTGGCTTGCATCACCAGAAGCTGGGTTAAAGTTATTGGCTGTATGTTATGATTTTTAGCCTCAAGGGTGGTCATTTTCAAGTTTCATCCCAGGACAGGCAGGAAATCAGTAAGTAAATTCCTGGCTATAAGGAATGGTGTTGAAAAAAGCTTCCAATATTTTCAACTCATGTGTTCCATCTGAGATATATCTACTATGTTGGGTCCTATCAGCAATGATGTGCCATAGAATTATTTAATATTTTTTTGAAGTACATATACCTGATCTTGCAGACTTTTTGGAACCAACTGTTTGCCAACTATCATTCTGAAATATAAAAAAATTTAAATAAAATATATAAATTAAATAGCAAATATATGCACTCAATTTGAAATAATAAAAGGAAATGATAATAAAATTATACGAACAGCTTAAAACGATCAAACGATAGCTTAAAATATTCTTGCTGGGGTATTGGTTTAAGGTTCATTTGCTTTGAACAAAAATTCATGATATTTGGGCATAAGAATTTCTTAAGAGACTGAATACTGCTATTTGTTGTTCTTTTCTGACAACAAAGCTGTTTGCACTTCAAAGAATTTTAGACTTGCACAAATCATTCACAAAAGCTTCACAAAATTAAGTTTTCTTTTTCCAAATACGTTAGCTCCTAATTCTTGGCTTCTATGCAGCAGAACCTTTTAAAAAAAGTTTTCAAAATTCCTCAGAGTGCTAAAATTAAATTGAACTCCAATCTGTTGAAAAGACTACCCAGTTTTATAAACTATTTTACTGCTATTCAGGGGTGCTGTCCTAAAAAGGTTAGGAAGATAGGCTGTGCTGTAGGCAAATTCAAGGGGCCACACCCATGACCACACCCTTACCACACCCAATATGTCTTAAAAATTCTCTGTTGTGTGTAGGAATCATTCAAACTATTCGATGATGTAAAAAGACTTTTCAGAATCTTCATGAAAGAATAAGAATCCTATACTATAGATTCCTCATGAAATTGCTCATATAGGGTTGCCAACACAGATTTCGTCCAACCAAATATGAACTAACTTGTTTAGGTAGACTGAGTTGCCCCCCATAATCTCTCTAATTTTAACAGGGGACTGAGCCCCCTGAGCCTCCCTCCATGGCAACACTGCTGCTACTCAAAAGACATTGAGCTTTCTTCAAAAGAAAACTTAACTATTCTCAATATTGCTTGCCTATTGAAAGATTCAACCTACTAAATTTAACCATTACACAATTTTTCTGTTCTACATCAAATCATATATAACTCCCAGAAGAACACTCTGCCTTTAGTCACTTACAGTTTTTGTTTAAACTCTTTCCTGGCCTAGCTATTGGAATGGAGCACAATTGGGCAACAATTTTATTTGAAGTGATGAGTTACTAATCCACTCCTGCTAACAAACCTCTGTTGCATATTTCTGATAGAGTTTGCACTTGCAAAGAGTGCATACAACAGAAATAGAAATCTAAGGCAAAGGATCTTCCAGTTATACAATACTTACAGAGTCTACTCCTGATGCTACAGGAGATGCAAAACCTCCATTAATGTCAGTCTGCTTTGTGAAGGCAGATGGAGGAATCAATACAGGCACAGGCTCCGGTACAGGTTGAGGAGACGGTTTAGACACAACTTGTGGTGTAACTGGAGGTTTCACTTGCTGCATTCGTTTAGTAACATGATTATTCATTTCTTGTGATGGCTTGCTTACAGATGGAAGGTGCCCTGCCTGTTGTAGCAAGCCAACCTCGTGAGCAGAGCGCAACATGGCCATATCTTCAGCTGTTCTTGCAGGGCGAAGCTTTTGATTAAGCTCATTTTGTTCCGCTAAAAAAATTAAAAAATTTTCTCAAAAGTATTCTACAATCTGATTTTACTGAAAATGTCTATTTGCTTGGATTATCTCATAAAACTATATTTATAGGAAGGACAAAGACATGAATCCTGTTAAAGCATACCAAACCATCCACCAACCAAGCTCTCAATCCTCCTACACCACACCTTGGCTACCAAGTCCTTCCAACCCAAATCTCAACCCACAAGTTAATTCCTACTTAGTAAATCACGACATTGATATTTTAGTTAACACTGAACTTTCTACAGGTAGTCAGCCGAAGCTTAAATATTTCTTTCAATAAGCATTTATTTTGTCTTCTACACAGAACTGTAATGCCTAAGGGGAAAAAGAAGTAAAAAATTCACTTTGAAGGGAAATATGCATCTTGTATAGTGTTTACCTTCTGGTACCTCAAGCTCCATGAGTGCCCATTTGGCAGCAGAATGGCCTGCAGTTTTTTTGTTGGTTTGATGGCCATGGCTTCTGTATGTCTTGCCATTCACCATAACTTCACAAGCAAAACCACTGAAGCATGAGGGGATTTCATAATACTTAGGCTGGTTTATCCTGTTTTTCTGGCAGTATTGGTTTAATACACTTTTGTAATCTTTGAAACTACCTTGTAGTAGAAGAAAAAAAGTTTAATCGAGGAATAAACAATCAATTTTGACAAATAAACTCTAGTAGCAATGCAACAGTCTTTGAGATTCACCAAAGGTTATGGCACACCAAATAATATGTCAATCCATGGCAATCCAATCCAAGGCTGTGAGATCCAAGTCAAAGAATATTTCTTTAAAATAAAAGAAATTTTTTTTATGGTTTTCACTTACACTTTGTAAGACAAACCAAATAGATACTACACTCAATTTATGTATCATAAACTTCTTTGTGTAAGTCAAACTATATTTATAATTTTTTTATGAAATTGTTTGCTCTAGGAAAAATAAAAATACCAGAAAATAATCCATACTTTCAAAAAAATATTGGCCTAGACTCCCATAAAAATAACAGAGAGCACCTGACTGACCAGTTTAATCTTGTGATTGTCTGATTGTATTGTAGCACTGTATACAGACACTCAGAAAAAACACAGAGATTTTGAGAAAAAGTACATTACTAATAATGTTACCCTATTCCATACCTGTTACTTTTGGAGGAGGATACAAACTTAACATCAAATTTATTTTTGCTTCCCTCTCTTCCTCGGTCCAGTCCTCAGGGTTCTTTGATCTAAAAATTGACCAGTATAAATCATCATACAAACTAGCTTATAGAGGAAAGTAAGTTGATAACTTGCATATTCTCATAGAACAACTCAGCTATGTAGTATGGCAGGGTAAATATTAGTTTACATTATGATTCTATTTTAATATATTGTGTTTTCAAATTGAATTAATTCATTTGCATTATATTGGATTGATTCTCATTTTTTGGGGTGTTCCTATTCACCACTTATCAAAAAATAATAACCAAGAAATAATATTTGTTCATGTGGACAAAAAATTATGTGTTTGCATCAACTGTGTCTGTTTTTTGTTCAAGTAAAAATCCTGCTCTTTACTGCTCATATCTGCACATGGTGATTCACTTTTCAAGGAGTGCTTTGCAGTAGAGGGTAACTGACGTTTGCTTAAAATATTTTGTGCATGCAGTCAATGTCTAATATTTTATGATCCTGCAATGTTGTGTATCAGCTGGCATCAAGTTGAAAAGTGCAAATTAAGATAAATGTATATATTGTGTCAAAGGGTTAGTTTCATTTAATTTTCTTTTATTGATTTGTCATGTGGTGATGAAGGAAGAGTGAATAAATCAATGTGAAACTGTTTGGGTAATTGAGAATTTACTTGGATAAGAAAAATCATCCTAAAAGTTATACTTGGCTAATTGAGGTTTAGATAGCTGAGTTTATGTTTATATTGATGCACTGTCCTGACAAAATTAAAAAATATTCCTAAATCATTGTTTTTCCTCTAAAAGATTGTTATCTTGCTAGAATTTCATAATAAGATTGGATGCTATCTATCTCCGATCATTGAATTGCTCGTGGTCAAATAAATAGATAAACAATCACAAAAATGCAAATAACTGCTACAAAATAAACTTACTTTTGAAAATCTGCATGTGTCAAGCCTTTTTCTTTAAGCTTTTCTTGCTGTTTTTTATATCTGCGTTTGTAATTTGTTTTTTGTGCTTTGGTCATACTACAAATAAGATGAAACAAGTTAAATAAATCATATTCTACCAGTTTTAATGATAAATGAGGAGCAATAACAAGACAATTCAAATGAAGATATTGAAATTTGAGAGCTAGTTTTCATGATTTAGCATTAGAAATTGCACCTGGGACCATCTGGTTGATCACTGGAAGGGGGGGGGGGGGAACAACTTTATCTTGCAAAAAAATTTAGATTTAACTTCAAGCTAAGTGTGAAACGATAAAATTGAATAAAAATTGTTTTAGAAGCATTAGTAACAAATAAAAGCAATCAATTTGATCTAAGAAAATGAGAATAGTTGCTGGATGATGGCATTAAGTATGAAACTTTTAATAGCAAATTAGAACTGTCCTGATCTATACCTTAAAGCATATACAACTTCATAAACACTGCAGGACAACAGATTTGACCTATTTCCCTCTGTGCCAAAGTGCTGTACCAAATTCAATCAAGGCACTGAACCAGAACTTTGCACAAGAAATTATCTACCTGCTCCTTTGTGACAAAGGTCCTCTGTGACAAAGATCTTGATATTTGATATCCCTTCTGCTTTCTTGTCATAAATCAATGAGTAGAAGAATTTCCATGAGGTGGTGGGCACCTCCCTTCTACATTCTAACATTCCAAGGATCCATTGTACTTCTTCTTCATAGGAATGCTATAAAATTACTCTGAAAACAACCTATTAACGGTACTCTTCATGAGAAAGTAGTAAATTCTTTAGGCAAAATTACCTTTCCCAGTTTGGAGGGTGTTCAGGCAGCAACTGAATATTGGTAAGATTCTCCTCCTCCTCCTCCGCATTTCGTTCTTCTTCCATTTGTTGTTCTTGATCCATCCTTTGTTGAAGCTGATGATGCTCAAACTCTGTCAAGAAATATGAGACACTTTGTGAACAACAGAAGATTAAAATTTGCAAATGCAAAGCAAGGTATTGTCATTTCAACCTAATAATATTTTTTTTAAGAGCCTGGCAGGTATCATTAAATGTTCTTTCTACAAATATGTTTTACTGTTTTGTTGAAAGAAGGTTTATAGATCTTCTCATATGTATGATGCTTACATAAAAAAATAATAATTCATGAGCCATTTTGTTTTGTCCACTTTAACATGTTGCAACAGAATGTGCCAACATCTCTTCAACTTCCAATAAAACAAAGTCATGCAAATAAACATACCCTGGAAATTATTTTAGCAAGAGAAAATATATTTAATGACAGATTAAGTCAAATAAAAAACTGCAGAATACCAGCATCCCAATCTTCAGTTGACTCTAGTTTATCATATTCTGGGTGATGTTCCACAGCCGGTAGCGTGTGCTGCTTTATGCCTTGAGCTAGAAAAGAAATTGGCCAATTAGTTAATTTTGTGGAAAATTCACCCTAAGAAAAATTTCAGGTGGACAGGTACAGGATTTTTTAACTCTTTTGAACAAGGTTGTATGATGATTGAATGAAATTTCATCAGAGTTAATTTTATGAGGGGCTTTTGAGCTTTAACTAATTCGCTTGATATTGTTGTTATATCTTATTCATAATGGCATCTTGTGCCATGCTTCCTCGCGTTTTTCTTGTACCTGTTCTAATAGTTTATTGGCAAGGCAGGGACTTTTTCATCCTCCTGAGGATTTGCTTTGTAAAACTAGAATAAGACATGTGTTTCGTGGCGATTCCATTCCCTTGGTTAATCTAGGGGTATTTAAGGTTTTGGCATAGCATGGGTTTCACCTTGCTTGGTGAAGCCACAACACAAGTGGGATGTTTTATTTTCCCAGCCCTCCCTCCCTTATTTGCGTGTTAAGTTTCTTTTGGCATTGTTAAAACCTCTTACACCTTTAGGCATCTTCTATGCTATTTAGCATCTTTTAGAATTTTAGGCAACCTTCAATCTTAAAGACCATGGTGTACGCATTAAATAAAGTCTTAGTCCTGATGAGTCTGGGTGTGACTAAAAAATCCAATTCTTGAACAGCAGCGCTTGTTCAGTATTCACAAATATATGCTTTAGGCTTTTACATAGATTAAAAAGCAGAGACTTAATTCATTGTCACATGCAATGCATAAGATACGCTTCAGGTTACGGTTACGGTCACGATATTTGGTTTTCTTTCCCTAAAAACAAGCTATTAACGGAATCAGCTAAAACATCCGATGCACAAGAATGTGGCAATTACAACCATATCAAAATAATTGGCAAAGATTGTAAAATGATACTTTCCAGGCAAATTTATTGCTTAAATGGGTATGCCACCTTCAAAAGCTATTTTGTACCCTTGCGTTTGAGGTAACAAAATCTGACTTATATCAACAGAAAGCGCAGATTCTTAGCTACCAAAGTGTGTCTCAGATTTTTCAAATCCCTCCTCCTTTTGAACCTATACCCTGTCAAAAATTGGCAAACAATTTTTCTTCCCACTCATAGCTGTATTTGGTTATAAAAGATGGGCCAAAGCAAATACAAAAATTTTGAGACACATTTTGCTCATCCAACATCTGTCCTGGCCATGTGCAAAGTTTTGAGCGATTCGATTGGTTCCTTACTTTTAGTTAATATGCTGTAGAATGTTTGCTTTTTCAAAAGCCATTCTTAAGTTCTGTACCACCAAAAAACTGTTCATAATACTAGCTTTATAATCTAGTAGCATAAGATAAATCAAACAAAATATTTGACATAAAATTTTTGGGCAATCATAAGGTTTTTTTCTATTTTGCAACTCCTTCCTGATAATAACAAGTACTGACAATCTGTTAAAACATACCTTCATCTATGTCTTGCTGAATCACATGCTAATATGAAATGAAGAAACAATTTATTAGATATGATTACTGATGTAAAAGTCACACTGAAACACAGTAAATCAAAAGCTATTAAAGACTTTTTTTAAAATATGTTTTTTGTACAAATTGTGCATAGGCAGAGATAGCTGATTAAACCATTATTATTGCATATCTGAAAATTTTCTACATTCAAATGAATTATAGCTTAAACTAACAACATGAGTAATATATATCTAAAATGGTTGATTAACGTTTCAATTTGTTCGATTATATAAAGTAAGCAAAAAAGTTGATGTACATTTGATACAAAAGTAGTAACATTTGATAGAAAGAACATACTAGAAATGTAGCATATAAAGTTAAAGCAACAAACATCACACTGTAAAGAAATATGGAACTTTAAGGTTATTTTAGGTATGAACTTATTTCCATTTTAATTACAAAATAACCTAGCCCTGCAAATCCTAGTGATTTGAGATATCTGGTTAAATATCAAAGTTACTAATAATACTAAAGTGGTATGAATTTAAACAAAACTCACCTTATCTGGACAATTTTTGAGATGGAAGTTATAATCTTTTTCTGGTATATGATGTGATCGATTAAATGGACAAATTAAGTATCCTACACCACCTTGGATCTAAAAAACAATAAAGGTGTCAGAAGTGTGTTTGGTATTCATCAGAATGTACAATAAGTGGTACCAGGCCTCTCCAGGAAAAAGAACAACGCAGGCTACAAAAAGCCCTTGCCAGTTTGACTGTGTGGGCTATTTAGTCCTTGCAGAACTGTTGTTAATTTTTTTTATTTGAGTATTGACAAGGCAAAAAATACATTACCTTGCCAATTCTCTAAAATTATTCATCGTAAGAAGGCATTTTTGTGTTTATTACTATCTTCAAATTTTGTATTACCACTCCTTAAAACGAGACAAAAGAGGGCCATATCTTTTTTGGAATATAGCAAAGATTTGTTAGGTTTTGCCAGTCAAATGTGCCTTTTTTGGAAATGCCTAGTTTATATGTTGGGACTTAAAAGAAATTGTTTCCTATTTTACAGCATGGTGTAACATTTCTCACTTAAATTATTTGTAGTAATAATCACGCTATATGTTATTCCTTTCGTGCAAACACATTTTGGTATTCCATTGAAAGTTTTAGCTGATAATACCATGGTTTGCTAACATTTGATTAACTCATAGATGCCTAAGACCTCTTTCTCTTTATCTACTAACACCCTCATATTTAGCATTAAGTAGTACAAACATTGGGAAGCTAAACTGTGCAGATTAAATGAGAACATTGGTTTGAAAAACAGTGCGGGCTGAAACAAGACCTCGCAAATTTATTTTGCAGGGGGTTTGTGTGGGTGCAGGCTATAGCTTGCATCTTAGGGAAAGGCCTGTGGTACTGTGTTATCAAACAGGTATCAAGATTTGTTTCATAGCATTTTGTTATCATGTAAGCAGGAACAACATCAATTGATAAGGAGAGCTGCATTGTGCAATGGGTCCACGCAAATAGGGAGGCCAAAGGTGCAATGGCCACTGCTTAGCAAATACACAGTTAAATAATTGAAGTCTGTGACATGGCCCCTGCTTTATTGACAAGTAAAGAGAATCCTGGACCATGAAACTTGCCATGATTTGCAGCAAAAAAAATTTCAGTTACCAATTCCATAAGCAACTATTAGTGAAGAAGGTGATTTAAAATTATGTACCATTTTTGAAAACCACCTCTTTCTAAGGGGATAGGCACAATGAATTTATGCAAACTTTTGACTGAATTTTAACTTTCTTGCAAGCATATTTAATGCATATACATCTTCTCAATCAAAAGTGTAGACTGCATTTGTTTATTGAAACAGCAAATGAGATGACGCAAGACATTTATACAGAATAAGAGTAGTTTAGGCCCAATACCACACTCACCTTCTGACACTTGCGAATGTGCTGGTTAAATCGACATGCACGAACGACATGCTCCTTGAAATAAGGACAAACAAATAGCTTTTCGGGGTCCTCGTTTGAGTAAGGAACAATTGTACTCATCTTGGGGAAGTAAACTTCTACTTTGTGAAACGAAAATATGGCATCGGATCAGGCCCTCTCGCGAAATAAATGCTGCCTCGTTATCATGGTCTACATGTGCACAAACAACAGGAAACATTTCTTATCAACATCATTCCATTTCAATGTGATTCCATTATCAATATCAATAGATTTGGTAATTATCGTGCATTGAATCGGAAAGTAACATCGGCTTACTTTAAACTATTGTCTTGTGGGGAAGAGGTGTCATCCTTTACAACGCAACACCAACTTTTTGCATCCTGTTTTTCCACTTTTGGGTCCATAATAATTTAAAGTTAACAGAGGAGTTCATCTTTATTAACTATGAACAAACCAATCCTTTCATTCAACAATATTTGAACATTTTCCCAACTCATTCGAGGCTTCCTATGATTATCTCTAGTATTTTTATTAATTTCTTGAAATTATTAATTTTATGCTTTTCAAATTTTTGTGGCCTTTTTCATTGATATCGTTAAAGACTTTTCTCCGAAAGTACGAATTGGCAACTCATTTACAGCCAGTAAAGAAATGTTTTGAGAAGTTTGTTTGTCAGCAGAAGGAGGTAAAACGCTTATATAAGCACCCGTATCTACCAAGAAGCGTGTACCAGCGGTAAAATAAAAGAGGCGACTGGAAGAAGCAGGACCACCAGCACTAGTCGCCCTTATTTGCTGGTGGCGTCGTTTCCCTGGTTTGAGTGAGGTAAAGCCTGAAAATGTGCATGGTGGAGTTCAATTGCGAGCAAATCGAGTCGACCATAACGTTGATGGTATCAGCAGTTGCAGTAGTGCTGGCTGACAGTGGCGTGTTGGCGTCTGTATTCATGGCAAATTGTAAATGTAGAAACAAATCAAAAGTCTGTTAATAAATGTGTTGTTAATATATTAAAAATCTCAAAGGACGAATTAGTGAAGAGCGAAGTCGATAGTTATAAGACGTACGGGAATTTTTTATCTTCACATTTTCAAAAAATGGATCACAGAACTGGAATCCCCATGTTGAAACCAGTCAATGCCGAAAACCCCAATTTTCCTTTCTGGGAACTTGGGAAATAGGATAAAAATTTTTCTGCGAGGTAAAAGTATTGTGTACAATAGTTCTACCAATAATACGCACAAATTTTACACAAGGTATTCTAATTTACTGAGCCTAGAAAACGTTTCCCACAAAATATCACAATTTGGTTGTTTATTGCATCTTTTTTATCTTTGGCAAAGATTAACGGTGTGAAAAAAGCAAAAGTGATTTGTGAACCAAATTTCAGTATGTTTATTGACAATTGTCCGGTGGTTTGGAAGGTCATTGATGCCTACTTCAGGGAAGAGGAATCTTGTTAAAATCAACTCAACTTAAAGTCACCCCGCTTAAAGTCAAAATACCTGTTACAGTCAAATAAAGTTTAGGCCCAAACATGCAAAATCATTCAATTTAACTCCGCTTACAGTCACACTTTGTTTACAGTCATACATTTTGAAGCAACATTTGGTTTGACTGTAACTGGAGTCTACTGTACCTGCTTATACTTATCAGCCAGATTTTTTGGACTTGGATTACATATGATGGGTACACATGTCTAAATGATATTTTGTATTAATAACTGGTGACATCACAATATTCAAAGGACAAATATGATCTAAAAGAACACGAGGATGCAATTCAATACCAATTAAAAACTTTGCCAAATCTCCCGAGAACTCAATCAAGACTCAAGACTTTGTCAAGTCTGAACAGCACAGCACAAGTTGTAATTTTTAACTTTTTTGCAATGCCACGGGTTAGTCATAGTATATTGCAAACTCGTGGCGTCGTTCTTGTAATCTTATAAAGCTTTTTTGTACGTAGTATTACTAGTAAAATTGTATTGTAAATTTTGATTAATGTTAATAAAATATTCTGTATACATTAAGGATTTGAAACAATTGATAGGCATTGCCTTGCTAACGATAAACAGCTGAAACAAATAGCTTGAATTGGAGAGGTCACAAATAGACAAAAAAACGCAGAAGGATGGCTACCTGTAAAATATCATTAAAACCCACTAAAATATACAACTTTTTCAAATCACATGATATAAAACTCATAAAATACGTTCTCTGAGACAATGCCTTCGCAAAAGCTCCTCAGCACTAAGTCGCTGTATTTTCTCAACTGCTATACGACGGTCCAAAGCAGCCAATTCTTGTTCTTGCCTCTTAAACATATCCTCCTACAAAAAGATACTTTGGTTACATGGCCTTTCAGGATATGCATGATCAAGGTTCTTGGGTTGGTGATAATAATGAACAAAAGGAACTGATACAAATAATCGATGATATGCCATACAAAATAAAATGAGCGACTTATAGTATCAAATTCCATTTCAAAAGAGAATTTAACTAATATTTCGCCCTAATAAAACACAACTAATAGATGTGAGGATGAGTCGAGTGAGGGGAGTCACCAGCTCTCTGCAATTCCAGGCGTAGGAATCACACGAGGTATGGTCACGTCGAGAGAAAAGACCAGGATACTGTCCGATACGCAGAGCTTCTCATTCTTCTAAATATTTCCTTCGGATGCTAGGTAAAAACAAATTATATTTCACCCGGCACACAGGGCTTTATCGCTGTGAACATAGATAAAAAGCTCTAAGTTCCTTGGCTCCTTGATTTTAATTTGTCTCTAAAAACTATGTTTAGTTGAGAGCAAGAAAAATTATCCAGGAACTCAGGAGAAACGAACAAATGTAAAATTGCATTGCTAGATTAACACATAGATTTGCAAAGTTATGACGTCATACAACACATTTGATCACATATCAGAATGAACATAAAAATCCACTGGTATACCTCGAGCTTTTAGAAACCATATATCAGGAATCTGTAACAGATCTAGCTGATTTGGCAAAATTTAGAGTAATTCATAGTGTTCTCTCAGGTTATGTTCGGTAAAAATTAGAAACTTTCAAAAATATGTGATTATGACGTCATCTCCTTGCCATTTTGTTCTGTTCTTTTATTATTATTATTATTATTATTATTATTATTATTATTTGAGGATTGTCTATTATCTGACAAAATATTTGAGGTGATCTCAGGAAGTATAAGTGGTTTCCAGTTTCATGCAAACAAACTTGCAGAATCAATAATAACGGAATATGGTGATGAATTACAGCGTATTACGCATCGTAAACCTGACATCATTATCATTGAAAATCAGTCACGTAAATGCATTATCTTAGAGGTGACTGTCTGCTACGATCTGTATTTTGAGCAAGCACTGAACACCAAAGAGAAACGGTATCAGCCGCTGTGCAGTCTGCTGCAGTCGTTAGGTTGGGAGGTGGATTTGAAAATGCTTTGCTTTGGCTCACTTGGTTGCATCAAAAAGGATGTTTGGACTGTTATGAGATCATTGTCAGTAGATAAGTTGATTGTAAAGAGCACATTACAGTGGTGCTCGGTATCAAATTTGATAATGGCCAACTATATATGGAGACACAGGGTTAAGAAGTTATTCATGTGAATCTATTTTCTCTCGGCCCTTGCGTATGATCAGATACAATAAGTTCTATATTACATTTTCACATTGAATGACTTCTAAATCTTGTGTCTCACAGTTTATATGAAGTGATTATGTATGTGGTGGATAACACAAGCCTAGTTGACATACCTTTTATGTTAACTGAGCTTTTAGCTCGGACACTAGGGTAAATACGAATTTATTATTATTATTATTATTATTATTATCGTCTGCAAAACATTCTAACTTCCCAAGGATCTTTATTGTCACATCTTTTTAACCAGGATCTTTCACAAATAAACAAACTTTGGTCCAAGGTGCAAAGTAGCATGCCTCAGAATATTTTCAATTTCACCATAAGGTACCTGAACAATACCCTTGCCACACAGAAAAACTTGAAAAAGTGGAACTTGAGCCAGACTTCTGATTGTTCTTTCTGTTTTCTGCCAGAAACCCTCCTTCACGTTGTTGCTGGCTGCAAAACATACCTGGAACAAGGCCGATACACCTGGCGTCATAACTCTATCTTAAACTTTCTAGCTACGTCTCTTAAAGCTGTTAATGAATCTACCATCTACGCTGATATACCTGGCTATCTTTCACCATCAATCATAACTGGAGAAAACCTTCGCCCAGATCTTCTCTTGAAGACTAACAACAATTACCTATACATCTTAGAGCTTACTGTTGGTTTTGAATCCAATCTTGACACAAATGCAACAAGAAAACACAGCAAGTATGCTCCTCTCCTATCTGACTTACAGCGAAAGTTCAAATGTGTCTCTTTTGTGAATCTTTCTATGAGCTCTCTTGGCATCTTTGGCAATTCCTGCATCTCTTTCTTCAAAATGTGTGACTCTCTCTCCATCGATCAACAACAAAAACGGTATCTCATCTCTAAACTTTCCAACATTGCCATTCGTACTACGTACTACATATTTTGTTGCAAAAATAAACCATGGACAAATCCGGAATTACATCCGTTTTAATTTTGGTTGTTTTATTTTTCTCAGTTTTTCCTTTTATCTTACGATTGTTATAGTTTTTTTTTCTTGTAGAACCAGGCTAGCCAATTGCAAATTACCTTGTAATAGTGAGATTTGTAATTGTAGTTTAAGTTGAATTGAAAATGAAATGTTTCCATTATTATTATTATTATTATTATTATTATTATTATTATTATTATAATTATAATTCTTATTTATTATTATCATTTTTATCATTATTTTATTATTAATATTATTCTATTATTATTTAGTACACTTTTAGTACCATGAAGTACAATAAACTGTGTTCAATCCAAGCTGCTGGTACTTAGCTGGCCCACTTAATCACAACCAACACATAAATGCACTCACCTCCTTTTTTATATACTTGTCCAACACTTCCTTAATGGCATTCCTTCTTACTTCTTCATTGCTGACACTGGCTTCTTCTTGTGTCTTTTTGGTGCTTTTCATATTCTGTATGATGAAAAGGGAATCAGACTTCATTTCTAAATGTATGCTTACCTGGATACAGCTTTACTTTGAAAACTCTCACTTCCTTAACTCAAATGACGTCACACAAAGTCATAATGACGCATAGTGAATGTGCTTATAATAAATCAAAACGATACTTTTAAAGTATCATTCATATTAAACTCACTTAACACAAACTCTCCAGTCGAAAACTTAGGGCCGGTTCATAGGAGCAAATTTATCCAACATTCCAGCTTATTGGCTGGGAGGTGAAATCCACTCTTCCTACTCAAGTTTGTAATTTCGATCTTTGTAGGGTACAAACGAGATCCTGCTTATGAGCTGAAAGGTAGGATAAGTATGCTTACATGAACTGGCCCCTATCTTTATCAATTTCCTTTAATATCCCTTCAAAATCTTTCGTAAGTCACTTTCAACTTCATAATTCGATAAGTACGGAACTGACAAAGCAATATTTTGAAAAACCTTTTAAAGCGGCTCGGAAATTGCCTGAATGCAATCTCAAGGTAACGGATTAAAAAACAAAAAATTAAACTATTGCTTGGAATTCTGTTTTAGAACCTAATAAACTCTGAGGATCTCCAACTGATACTTCCCAATTGTAAAGAAATACGCAATGAAAACACAAAATAAAAACAACTTGTTAAAGAAGATTCTATTTGAGAAGAACAATCCATCTAAGAAAATAGCAATCCATCAAAAGTGGTTTCCCAAGAATGCTCGTTCTATTGACAGGGCAAGGGAAAAATAAGTTATCAATAAAAAATCAATAATACCGTATATTATTCAGACAATATACGGTACTATTGAGAACAAGAAATGACACTCTTTGCAAAGGGATCTTAAATAATTTAGAGCAAAGCAAAACAATATTTAAGCAGCACTTACAAGTTTTGAGTATTGCTCTAGTTTCTGATACATCACAGTCGAACAAGCGCTTATTACTTTTCTGTTTTTGCACATTGACTGGTATCTGCTTTCAACCCGAACAAGCTCCTGCTCCATGCACAGATGTAGCCTTTTCTGAAGAAACAACAATAACAAACAATAATATTACCAACTGGATATCTAGAATAGCATTTAGTATGGCACTGAATTATCAAGGAGTTATCTGACAGAAAAGGGGTGCTGAGGCCCTGCTACACGGTCAGATTGTTCATCAGATATTCACCAGTTATTAACATTATTGAATATTCTATTGTCAGGGGCGTAGCGTGCGGGGGGGGGGGGGGGGGGGGGGGGGGGGGGGGGGGGGGGGGGGGGTGTACACCCCCCAACTTTCAGAGAACTTGTCGGTAGAATTAAATTTATAGCAGAATATTAATGTAACAAAAGAATTTCTGTCGGTAAAATATGGTTTTGCACCTCTTACACCCCCACAGCGAGAATAGTCACGCGACGCCACTGTCTATTGTATGATATTCTTCATTTTAAAATGGCATTGAAAAAAACAAACATTTTACAAAAGCTTTGTAGAACATAACACGTCTGACGTTTCTCAGAGTGTTAAATGTCAGTATAAGGGTCTATAAGAACAAGATGGGAAATATATACCCAGTTGTGAATCGTAATAGGCCAATCAGAAAAACGTGAGCGCATTACCGGTATAGTTGTCCAGCCAATACCGCGTCTGAGGAGTGTCAGACGAAAAAGCTTCAAGTATGTTGTAAAATGCTTGCTTTTTTCAAAGTCATTTCTAAATTTTGAACCGCCAAAAAATGCTCACATTTTTCACTTTCCTGATTTTTTGGCATTTGTCTTTACCTAGCATCCCAAGGTAGCTGTGCTTATCAAGCAATGTCATGGTCCTTCCTTTCGTTGGACCACACCTCGTGAATTCTTCGCCTGGAATCGCAGAGAGCTGGCAACTCCCCTCACTCTATGTAAATGTTTTGGTCAAGTCAAGAACTCAAACCCTAGATCCTTGGATCTGTGGTCCACAACCATACCAACTCAACCATCCTCTCCATATTCAAATCACATTTTGGAATAATTTCGAAGAAAATCAATCCCTACTTTTTACAATATCAATATTTGATGAATATCTGATAAAAATTTCTGACCGTCATACAGGGCCTTAGGAAAATGAAGAGTCCAGAACATGTTACCGCTACAAAACTGATGACCCAGGTTGACTTTGTAACAAGGATCAGTTTTCTTCAAGTCATAAACTTACTAGGTTTGTAGTGCGCACAAAAACTTAAGTCCAACTCGAAAAAGAAAAATGATGTACAGAGTTTCGAAAAGATACCAAAAGAAACAATTTGCTCCTTGTCAAAAATAAGTGCGGCAATGACAAAACTAAAAATCACTTGACTAGGTGAGATTGAGCAGAAACAAAGGAAAGTAAGGACAAAAAGACAAATGAAGACAAAAAGATCGAAATACCAGCTCAACTGCGTGCGATTCTTTCAGTTCTTTAACTTCTTTATGCTCGATATCTGACGTCTGCAGAAAATAAATAAGACATAAATTGTGACATATAATTCTTATAACCATGAAGTTAAAATTCATACGAAAATAAAATTCCAGCTTTCTATTTTTCTTTGTCATTTTTAGGTTGCCAGAAAGAAAGTTTTGTTTTCGACAAAGTTTTCCCTTTCTCATAATAAAGCGTACAAGTATTGGGCAAGCTAAATTTCACAGAATTGTCTCTCTATTTCATTTGACAGCAAAGGGTATGACAAAAAATGATGTCTGAAAATCTTTCCCAGGTTGTGATATTTCAGCCTTATCAAACTTTGAATGTAAGAGAAATATAAAATGGCATGAATGGCAACCAACAAGAACGAGACTATATGAAATTGAGGCTAGGATCAACATTTCTTCTTCTGTTACCAGGCTCCTTATGATTAATTAACTGGTGCAATGATTTTCAACTAAAGAAGCTTTGAAACAATACGTCAAAGAAATTGATGACCAAATATGGAGCTTTTAATGTAAACCAAATTCTACCAAAAACAAAGATGAAGGCGCCCCCTCTCCTCGGTATAAATACTTAACACTACAAAAAGATCTTACCATCGTTGCATTTTTCGGATCTTCTTGCCAATAGTCGGCTGTTATGAGGGAAAAATCATGAAAATGTTTTGGCACGGACAATTTTGTAAAATGATGTTCATTGAACATTGCTTTTCTCCAAGTCAACGACTGACCTTGAACAGCTGACTTTCGTTTCAGACGATCAATGCTACTGCTGTTGCTGCTGCTGTTGCTGTCTTGAGTAAGGAGACCAGCCGATTCTTTTGTTTGCTTTTCGTCAGTAGCGGGCGCAACATTCATATTTGGTGTACTAGGGGTTTGTAGGCCTGACTCAGACTCAGAAACAGCTGCATTTTCGGGGGGCTTACCGCTCTCTAGCATACAGCGAGGAATAGAATTAAGGTCAATATCAGCAACAACTTGGGCTATTCCACGAGGTTCCAAGTCAACTGTTCGCGATCTCGTTGATGACATTCTAGCTGAAACAGGTAAATGGCTGGAAACTAGAGAAGAACTTGTTTGTGAAACAGCAGGCGAGGACTGTGTACTAGCTGGGTGTTTCTCTACATCGACAGTTATATCGCTAGTACTTGAGCTAAGATTCGTGGCTGGGGGGATAATTTCATTGTTTTCATTTGTAACATTGCAACTGAGTCCTTCTGAATGTGAAATCGGTTGTTCAAGGTCTGTTAATTCCTTTGAAGGTGACGTACAATGTTCACTGTTTGAGCTCTTTAGCATTTCGGAAGACTTGAATTTCAAACTATCATCCTCAGTACTATTACAATTAATCCTTGTTTCATCATGATCAGCATCTTGAGAGAGATTCTCTGCCATTTCCATAGATATATTAACAATATGCTTCTCTTCCTCTGACAATTCAGAAACAAAACTTCTACTACTGAGATGCTTAATTTTTTCATTAATTTGTTCGCTTAAAATCGTAAAATCATGGCCAGTCATTGTTACATTATGGGTTTCTTGATCTGATACTTTACTCTCCTGCACAGGGGCTCCCTGTCTATGCATTTCTTGTGTCAACATTTTGAGTGTATCTTCTGGGTTTGATAGCTCCTTGATATCAATGTCTGTCTCCTCCAACTTTGTGCCATGAAACGGTCCCAGATGATCCTCTAAATCACTGACTGCGCCAAAATCATTAAGCAGCAAGCCATCACTATTTTCCATCTTCACTTCAGCTTCATTTGATGATACTTTTTCCTTATCTTCTTCATCTAATGTTTCGCCATTATCATGTTGTTTGTCTATATCCTCCGTGCCATTTTTAACATGCTGTTTATCTGCCTCAACTGGTACTGCATCTCCACACTTAAACTCTTCTTCTGCACTTTGTTGCAAAGAAGGCGATGGGATTTCCTCCTTTGAAGACGTTACTTTGCAAACGGGATCTGTACTTCCTAATGTAGTTTCTAGCTTTACTTGAGATGTTGAGGGGGAGTCCATTGAAACTGCATCGCTTGCTTCCAACGCAATCTTTCCAATATGCTCCATTTCAACTTCGGTGTTCCTGTCTGCATCCTCGGTAGCAGCAGCCTTATCACCAGCAAGATCAATTTCTTCTGGGGCTCTCACTTCTTTAAAACCAGATTTTTCAGCCTCTCTGTTGCTCAAATCTAGACCCATACCCAGAGAAGCCTCTCTGTTACTCAAACCCAGAGAAGAATTATCCCTTTTATCAGCTTCGTCTTGCTGCTCTGCTTTTATGCTTTCCAATTTCTTATTACACTCTGACTTCTTTTCATCCTCCTTCAATTCAGCGGGCTTACCTACAACTGCATTTTCAGTCACAAGGACAGCTTCAGTCTTAGACTCACGCTTAGATTCAACAGGTTCTTTAGATTTCGATTCTTTATTATCAGGTCTCTCGACGGAGCTTTGAAGGTTTTTGCTTGCAGATTCAGTTTTCTTAAGCTTATCTGGTGTCTGTTGTTGATCAGTGGCCTTCAAATCGCATTCTTTTTTCGCTTTATTCTCCTTTAATTGGGCTCTTTTCTGCTCTTTAATCTTCGACATTTTTACAACCTTTGGTGGAGCAACTTTTTGTAGGCCAAAATCCCAGATCTTCAAATCGATTTCTTTGCTCTCTCTCCTTCCTTTAACAGGTGTTGTTTTCAGCTCTTTCAAAGAGGTTCCCCTGGATTCTTTAACAGGCGAGGCTTTCAGCTGACTGTCACCTGAAATTACTTTATTGTCCCGTGAGTTTTCAGCTGCAACTTCCTTTCCACCATTTTTCCTTGCGTCTTTGGACATACTCTTTTCAGACTCCCGAGAAGAATCTTGCATCTTCTTGAATTCTGATTTGCCATCTTTCAATTTGCTTGAGAATTTTTTCGCTTGTGAAGACTTTTTCTGCTTTTCTGGTGATCCCCTTTGAGGGTCTCCATCTTTATCGGCCAAAATCTTCTTTTGATCTTTCTGGATTTCTTTTAAACTATCTTTGGGTTTGATAGTCTTTTCACTTTTAGCACCAGGTTCCTTTTTGACTTTTTTAGCTACGTCTAAACTTGATTTTGTAGAGTTATCCTTGGAACCCTCAGACAACGTCCGACCACTACTACTTGATAAAAACTGGTCTATTTTCACATTCTTATTCTTGGACGACTGAGTCTCGACACCACTGCTTGAATTCACTTCCTCTTCCTTGGACAGGTCAGCTTTTGACTCAAGGAATCGCTCATTTGATGAAGTTTGACTCTGTATAATTTTGATCTTCTTTTTCATGACAGGTGTGTGGGATTTAATCTCTTTCCCCTTTTCATCATTTTTTGACTCTTGCGATTCTATAGCGCCCTTGGAAGTCTTGTCGGAGAACTTGCCCTTAAAACTTTTGGGCTTTGACGATTGAATAGGTGACAGGGGTTCTTCCTTCTCCGGTAAAGTGTCTGACCCACTTTCGTGTATTTTTACTTTAGCAGCAACAGATGGTTCACTTCTGTCTTCAAACTTTGAGCAGTTATCCTTGTCTTTACCCTTCCGGCTGAAATCAAACCGTGACGAGTCTTCTGTTTCTTCTCCCTTCATCTCTTCTTTCCTCTTCTTCTTAGATTTCTTAAGCAGTTTCTCAGCACTTTTTATTTTTACACCTTCATTAGAGATGTCTTTACTTATGCTCTTTTCAATAGTCTCGCCAACGTCTCTTGAAACTTCATCTTTCTTGTTCTTCTTTGAAAGCTTAGAATGACTTTCAGCCTCCTGATCCCCAGACAAGCTTGGTATTTTAATCTTTTTATCTTTCTTTTTCTTCAGAGCCTCCGGGTTTGAAGAATCAAAATTTATCATGGGTTTTGCTGCACTTTCCGTTGTTTTCCTTTCTTCTGATCCAGAATCAGCCGATAATGTACCATCTTCTAGATACCTGGCCTTTTTACCTTGCGTGTCAGCAGCCGTTTTCCTGTTATTTGCCTTGTTCGTTTCGAAAGATCTATCTAACTGAAGATCGCTCTCTTCTGGAGAGCTTTGAATCTTACCAGTTCCTGAATCGATTTTACTTAAGACCGTATCAGATCTTTGAGACAAACTATCCGTAATTTCTGATTCTAAAATGCTGCTTGCTTTGCAATCACCTTTGGTTTCTTTACTATGTTCCTTCTTCTCACCATCGAATTGGGCCAATGCCGCATCTGACTGAACTACAGGTGACAAGCTAGGTTCGTTCAAGGATCCATGATCTGAAAGTCTATCAAGAACATTTGTGAATATGTTTGCACGGAACATATCACTTGTAATTTTGTCATGAGATTTAGAAGATGTCCCTTCTTCTTCCTCTTCTGCATCAGATATATCACTTATGTAAGGGTTGTTACCAGAAGATTTGGTGTTCTTCGTCTTTTCGTCTTTCGCGTCACCATCGCTGTGCCCAGAATGGCTTTCCTTCTCAATATTTTCACCATTTTTCGAATCATTTTCTTTGGTGCCAAAGCTTGGCTGAGTTCTTGTGCTGTCCTGTCCTTGTCCTTTTGGTGACGACCCCTCTTCGAAGTTACTTGCTGAAGATATTTTCTTGTCATTTCGCTTATACTTTTTCCTTGGGCGGCCTACACTTACTTCACGGTCATTTTCTGAAAACTTTCGTTTCCCTTCGACTTTCTTTAAGAATGGAGAATTTTTTTGAGGGGGTTTTTCCTCCGGAGGTATTTCTGACAGCCCGTGTTTCGGTGTTGAGGTACGGGGGCTTTCACCTTCACCTTTGACCAAAATTCCTGTTTCAGGTTGTTTTGCTTTTCCTGATTCTTCGGCCATCGCTAATTTTTTTCGCTTGACCATTTCAGAAATACGCGACAACTCGATGTCATCATCATCACTATCTTCATCATCATCCGAGATTATTCGCTTCTGAGATGAGCCTGGCACCCGAGAAAGCTTCGATTTGCGTTTACGGCGTGGAATGAAGTTATTTTCGTTATCGTCATCGTCGTCATCATCTCCCTCATCGTCGCCATCTTCGTTAAAATTTTCATTATTATTATCTCTGTCGTGTTTCTCTTTCATAAAAGCTGTACTCTTCGATTGCAAATGATCAATGTCTGAACTTCTAACACTAGAAACGTCATCTTCTGAGCTGGATTCAGATGAAGATTCTGTCGAAAACGCGTAATTTTCTAAAAAAGCAAATAATGCATAAATGAAAAAAATTAAGAAAAATAAAACTACCCAAAAAATGCAGCCAAAAATTGACAAATTGCTTCTGCCAAGAAATGTTTACACAACAGGAAAAAATTAGTAAATCCATACACATTTGCAAATTTTTACTTAAAAATGGATACATAAATATTCCAATATGTAATCCAAGATCAATTATAATAAATTATCACATGCAGATATTTAACTCTTCTTCAAAAAAGACGATGGGTGAAGAACTGATAGATTTAGCTATGTAAATTGTCAACGAATGAAAAAGTCAGTTGTCGTGATCGGAAGTCACCTCGTTCTATTTCTGCTAAAGATGCGAACTCTTCAAGTAGAGCATCAACTTCTGTTGAGGCTGAAACATCAAGTGGATTCTCTAAACTGTAATTCTTCCTACTTGGATCTGCACCAAACTTCAAAAGTATTTTGGCTATCTATAGAAATAATTGGACTTACATTAACAGTGAGTAAACAACTCATGTATATATGTATATGTGTATTTTATGTATTTTAAGAATTTCTTCTTGATCTTGCTTAAACAATGAAAATCTAAGAATTTATGTAGGATACATAATACTGCAGCTGATAGCCCGTAGAGATTCCATAATGATTTATAAAGCATAATGGATGTAGAATTTCTCAGAACAACAATGGAGTTATGTCATTTGCTGTCAGTATTTGGTGCCTTAGATAGAATACTGGGTATCAAAAAGGTGGCAGGATAGAACAGAACACGTACAAGATGACACAAGATATGCAAACAACGAGATGAACAGAAACATTTCTCTTTTGCATGAACTCTGATACATGGCTTTACACAACAAAATATCACTCTCAAACTTAAAATCATTGTTTTATTTGACAAACAAATTGAATTCAAATATTTCTGACTTGCCTTAAGGTGTCCATTAGAACTTGCATCATGAAGAGGAGTGTCACCTTCAAGTCCCTTTGCATTCACATTAGCTCCAGCTTTAAGCAACATTTTCACTACTTTATAATGCCCTCTGCTGCATGCTTCATGTAGTGGGGTCCAGTCTGGAAAATGTTTAATGTATGAATGCAGAAAGTGGTAAGGTTGCTGTCTGTGAATTTATATGTCACATTTAACAGAGAGAAGAGCCATCTCAGGAATTCAGACACACAACCAGCAAAACAGTAGGTTGCTTCTATATCATCCAAGCCACCTGGTCACATTTTCAAATCAAAGCCTAAGCCAACATCCAAAACAAACCAACAATGGAAAGAATAAAGATCATTCTTAACCTTAGAATAAACATTAGCCATCCATTATTTTTAGGAAGAAATGGAGACTGGATTTGGGGTCTGAATGATTATTTTTCTCTTTTAAAAGACATTGACAATGCTGTGAATCTTCCACCCTTCTAGGCCTAGCCCTGATCTTGATGGTCTCATCAACTATGCAGAAATGTTTATAAAGCCACAAACTGCAAAATCGGTATCCCGTTTACCTGCATGGTCAGTGATATTGACATCTGCACCTTTCTTTATCAAACTACGCACTCCATCTACATCTCCTTTGATTGCAGCCAGATGAAGCTGTGTTTCTCCTCTTTTGTTCCTCTTGTTAATTTTATGCATTTCTCCTTTTGATGATCCAGATCTTTTATTCCCAGAGGTTTCTCCGCTTTTCTTTGTTTTATCTTTTTTTTGTTCCTGGAATTCTTTGGCAGACATCTCCAAAAGGAGCGCCATCTGTTGCCTTTCAGTTAAAGGCATTTTCTAGCTCTTTTTTCCTTTGCAAATTTAACTTGGTAGCTTTATGGAATTTCAATCATCTAAAAAAATAGCACAGCCTTAGGAAACAAATGTCAGCTCAAATAAATAAGATCATGTTTAACAAATACCTTTTCAGAGCAAGTTTTATGAAAAATTTAACTTGACAATCATGAAAATTACTGTTTACCAGGCTGTCATAAAGTGCCTGATGCTCGCAAAACATTCAGGAAAAGTTTGTAGTGACCATGCTTAGGCAATTTTCCACCAACTTTCTATACATTCATTGAGCAGGCCACCACCATGACATCCCCCTTTATCATTAAGAGCATCAAATACCATAGGACATTCCTTTAACGTTGTTTACAGCTTCACACATAAAAGTCATGCTGACTCCTTCCCAAGTCTAGATCTTTCTTTCTTCACTACATCATCATTATATACATCATCCTAACACATCTTTACTCAGCACATTCATTTTGTATATAAGTGTCAAACATAATGTTAATTTTGTATGTAATTTAGCTCAGTTAGAATCAAGACACACAATAGGCACATTTTCTCTTCTCTGGCTCCAAGTTCAAGTTAAAGTTTCATTTTTAAATTTTAACTAAACACAAATTCCATCTAACAACAACTACAAAACAACAACATGCAGGAAATTTTTATCTTCATATTTGCCAAAAAATGGATCACAGAACTGGAATCACTAAGTTGAAACCAGTTAATGCTGAAAACCTCATGCTGCCCGGGCAGGCGGGCAGCGAATAACCCCATTTCCAGAACTAAGCTTTTTCTATACATTTCAATGGAATTTGTTGCTGTAGCAAAATATTGGCTCTGTGTTCTCCACACCTTAAATAGGACTTGCCAGGTTTGGAGCAACACATTGATCGATGGATGGTTTCTTTAAAGCCTGCACTGATTGTTGTTCTGCTGTACACTTAAAATTACCTTATTTTAGTCACATTCAATGTTAAAATCAGAGTAGCAACCAAAAACCCTCACTCAACAATCAGATAAACAGTGTTTGAGCTAATACTGTATTAGCTCAAACTGCACTCAAATTAAACTCTTTTATCTCAACAATATATATTTATTACAATGACCTTTGCTAAAGTATGTTATTAAAAGTTTAATAAATGCAAATAATGTTGAAGGGTAGAAGTAAAGATCTTTTCACCTCAGTTTATCATTAAACCTGTAATGTAATTTTCACTTCACAACAAAGGTGTGTATCTCAACTCAACTTCAACTCAAATCACCTCAACTCAAATAAACTCACCTCAACTACTCAACTCATCTCATCTCATCTCAAATCAACCTCAGCTCAACTCAACTCACCCAAACACACCTCAACTCCACTCAACTCAAACAGTATTTTCTGGCATACTAGGTTATTTACAAGATTTCTATAACATCTAACATTTGAGGGATCAGAGCCTACTGTCCCCTTGACGGTATTTTGAAGGTATCATACATAAATAGGCTTAAGTAAGTTTAAAAATCAGGAACAATTAAGCAATTAACAATGAACAATAAAAGCAAAAAATATCAAATTTGAAATGAACCCAGCTAGCATTTCGATTTATTATAAAACATTGTTGTCTTACCTAATCAAATCTTTTGAAAACAAATATGAAAGTTGTTGAAATTTTAGTATTAGTAATACCTAATCGGGCATAAAGTTATTCTAAATAAATCTTAGAGTCTTATATATAGGGGGATATTTCTTATCATACAATTTATAAAATCATCGATTGACTTCTCGCATTCTGACATAAAGAATTTCGTTCAGAATTCATGATAAGCCATCTTATAGCGTAAAACAATGAAAAGAAAAAATTAAATCAGAACAAACAATTTAGATAAACCTCAGATACTCTGTATGCGTCAATTCCGTTTTCATTCTTTGTCAGCCATCTTTCCACAATACGCCTAGGCCACAGCATCGCATAAACAATACGCAAAATGTGCGCGAAGATCAAAACAGGTGCAAAGCGGCTTCACCGCGGGAGAACGCGGGAGTGAAGAGATGGAAAAGCCAGGCAAGGAGTTTTCGTACTGCATGCTATGCTGCAAAAATTGCATAGGTAAATATAAAAGGGTAACAATTAACAGAGTAAAGTGTTTATTTATTTAGGCAATACAGTAAACAAACTATATTTCCCTTTTTTGATGAGGTAAACTCTCAAATTGAGTCCCTTTTCAAACAGACTAATTCTTTCAGCCCTACCTCCTCAATTAGAACTTTTAGACCCTGTGGCACGGGTCTTCTGCCATAAATCTGTCCAAAATATCATGCAAATTATCGTCTGTGCTGATGCTGATCAGTTTCACCACTGAAGGAATCAGTACTAATAGGCTGTCCCTTTGGCTTTGCATCGAAATACCCATTTGTTTCTGTAGAGACATTTCGAGCTGAGCAACAGAAGTTAAAATGGACAAGCAGACTGAGAAAGAAAAAATCAATTCATCATGGATACGTTGATTTCAACTATATTTAATTGAATACTGACTTTACAACTTCACGTAACATCTCAAAAAAATTTGGAACAAGTTTAACAACAACACAACAAATCTAGACATAATCTCTTCCCTCGTCCTATTCTTCTCGTCCTTTTCCCTAATCTTCTTCCATTCTTCCCTTGCTCCCCTCTCCTTGCACCCCTCTACGTTGGCATCGTGTCATATTCGTACAAGTTAATTACCATCGCAGCTATAGTTATATACTTATAGTCAAACTCTTCATGTCTCGGGTCTCTAAATACAATCAGCTGCCACCCCAATTGTCTAGCTGCCCTTAGGAATAAAGCCCTCCTTAAAATTTAGGGTTATTCAGGTCACTATTTACTCTATTTACAATTATATACTGGCTTGTAATAAGTGGGGGTAGGCAAGTAAAAAGATTCTTGGCAAAAAAATAATTCTGCAAAGTTGACATCTATGCTATATACGCTAATGGGTTGTACAGGCACGCACAAATAATTGCCGCCAATGGTTAATATAACCAAAAATGAATACAAAAACGCCACGAACAAGCTTGATACAGTTCAATATTGCACTGTTCAATTGTATCAGATATGTACATTTAGCCATAAAACAGTCAAGCTAACACTGATGTAGTGTGACAGTGTCAAGCTAATACACATTAACTATAATAATAACGAACATCCCGACGTAGCATCCCAGACCGGGGTATAAAGGATGTGTGTGTGTGAAAGGCGTCTTTTGAGGACATTAAACGGGAATATAGGCCAGTTACCCCTTAATAGCATTTTGACTTGCTTTTTTCATCAGCAAAAGCATTTAGGAGGTCGTCTGTTTTATTGTTTCTTTACCCTTTACTTGATGTGTGGATACGAAAAGTATCTGGTTGAATGGGACGCAAAGGGTGGCTTGGTTTTGGTGTATCTTGATAATTTTGTCTATGAAAAGGAGGATTTCCAAAACGCTTATACACCATTTTAAATTTAAACTTGCAAGGCGTTCCTTTGGTTTGAAATTACTCATTTAAAACCCCCAGATGCAAAAAGGACATTGTTTTGGGGTTTTTCACTGGGGTCGTGGTGGAGTCAGATGATAAAATGAGCATAAACATTTCTTGACAATAGTTCCATGCGAAAACACTGATGTGACGACACTGTAGCTACATTTCCCATAAGAACAAAACAAGGGAAATCGAAATGGAAATTCGATATAGTACCCCATGGATGGGGTCGCGACTAACAACCCTGGTAGAAGCGACCCCAAAAGTGATCGTACAAATCACTTTACGTGCATCTCGATGCGCGGGAAACAAACATTAAACTGGTGCCAGCTTGCAGTCTCTGCGAGGCCAAAACTGACAAGAATACCGCACTTTGAAAAACATACGACAAAGTTCACTATAACAAAACAGACACATCAATAGTCGATTTGTTTCTCTAGTTCTTCCCCAATTTCAAAATCATCATCACTAAGGTTACTATTTCCGCTGCTATTACTGCTGCTACTACTGGAACGGCCACAAATGTCCCCGTCTATGCCTTCAGACAACAGTGCCAGCCTCTTTTTCCGGACCTCGAGGATTTCATTGTGCAGCTTTTTCTTTCGTTTTCTTGACTTATCTAAAGTAATTCCAAGCTTTAAACTGGCTGAATCCCGCCCCGACCCACTAGAGCTGGAATTGGCACTGCTCCGGCCGCTGCTACTCGAACCGGATATGCTACCTAAAACGTCCGGATCTTCTTCGCTATCACTCGCCATATATTCTTCTACCTCTTTATCCATCTCATCAAGTTCATCTTTGCTGAATGTGACCGGGTTAAGAGAATCTAGAATGTCTTCCTCCGTTGATATTTTATTATTCAGCAAACTCTCTTCGTTATGCTTTGACACGGGTTTCGTCTTATTTCCAGTGACTCTCTCAGCCTCAACATGAATAGGCGTACCTCTCTTCGAAAAGTCTGGGGTATCTCCACCGTTGGCCCGCGAACGATTGGGGACAGGAAACAGCCTTTCATCGACTCGTTCCCACCTCTGAGAACAGCACCATAGCCAGTCCACACCAACGAGTTGAATACCGGATATTCTGCTCGCTCGGTATGCTTTTTCGGTACCGAGTCTAGCAGCAATAACATGAGTTGTATAGTCTGAAGAAGTGACACTATTGTCGGTGTTCTTACGGTATAAAATACTGTCGGTTACTTTAGCACCAAGACTTACTGCTGTTCGATACACTGTACTATTCTTCACAGGAACGTTTGTCGGTACAACTCCAGTAAATACAATGTTGGTTCCTTGAAGCGTCTGTTGACGTAATGCTGGAACAATTATTCGCGTATCCGGATTCGTTGTTCCCGGAGTGCAAAATCTGGCGATCTCCGGATCCTCTCGAGAAAGGCCTCCATTTGTTTTTATCAAGTCAGTAGTTGAATAAAATGCGCCATGAATACGTTCAAGGATTTCTTCAAGGTAATAAAGATAGTCATCCAAATCCGGGGGGTGATTACTTCCTGCAAAAGTAAGAAAATGTTATATCTCAAATGAATAAACTTACTTTCTAACAATCTTAAAGGTCAACTTGAAAAGACGCAGTTTGAAATCGGTTTTGTCGGAAAGACTATTTGCAATGTAACCTAAATGCATCCAGCACCGGCTTGCTAAATCCTTAACCATCTTTAAAAAGATATACCACGTCAGGACATTATTATAAATATAATTACTAACAATTCCTTTTAAGTTGGCATAAGAGAACAAAAAATACATATAGCTAATAAGCTAATCAACAAAATAATTTAAAATCTACTTTACAATGTCCATACTAAACCTAAAAAACCCTAGATCTTTAATGAAAACTTTGCACAATCTGCAGATGCAAGTATTTCCATGCCATAATTTTATTTTTCGTTTGAACTCCACCAGTGTATTGGAATCTTTAATCTCCCTTGGTAATGAGGACCACAAATGGTGACCTCTGTACTGAATATTCTCTATCCCGTATGATGTTGTCTTCACTTTTGGCAACCGCAAATGATTTTCATTTCTCAAAATGTATTGAATATCTCTCTCAGTAAGAATGTTTTTCATAAATGTTGGATTTAGATTGTTTTACGATTTGAATATTTCAATCATTAGCAGTTGCAGATTGTGCTGATGAATAGTTCCATATTTTTTCTTCAACTAGGCTAGCTCTAATTCACTATATTTGCATAGTCATCGCAGTGCTCTTTCGTGAACGCGATTTAACTTTGAATTAGTTGCTCTATCATTAAACATCCATACAAGTAGACCATAATTTAATTTGCTACCTGATGAAAGAATTCATTAAAACTTCTGATCAGAATAGTACATCATAATAGTAAATCACGGACTCTTCTTTGCACTTGTTTCAGGGCGCATATAGGAGAGTCAGGGTCAAAAGATTCTTTGAAAACAGTTTGGTTGGTAATGCCTTGAAATCAGGGTGTCCCATCGCGACAGCAGATGCTTCAGGGAACAATTCTCTTTTAGAGAGAAACCTTATTTAGAGAAAAATTGATTTTTGAGCACAATTTATTTACGGGAGAAAACTCCTGTCGGTTCTTGATTAGGTTCTTTTGGGGGGTTTACTATAAGGTAGATTCAACAAAAGGACTTCACCGCATACCATTAGAGTCGGCATCCGCGTCTATTGCTTCACATTGATTGTTATCAGCCTTGTCACACTGCTCTTTTGTGTTGGAAGTTTCATCTACATTGTCACCATTCTTCATCTCATTCTTCTCACCACTTGCATCCTTCTCATCCCGGTCTTCTCCAGCTCCATTAACCGGCCCATCCTCCTTTCCAACTCCGTTTTCAACTGCCTCCACCTCATCCAACGGCTGGTCTTCAGTTTCTTTGTCTTCATCCGCCTGACTATCTTGCGCAGGAGCTTCGGTGGTACCCGTATTCCCGTAAGGATCATTTATGTCGCCAATCCCTTTGAAGAACTTGTACGGCTTCACAGTTATGAGATTTGGCGCGAAGTTCCACACATCCTCTCTGTCGTCGATTATGCATACCATGTGATCACCACAGGGGAACAAGGCTCTGTAGAAATAGAGGCAAAATGATCAGAAGAATTCGAGCATGGGATTATTTAGCTAGGCATTAATATCTTATATCTAAAGAAAAAACATTCAAATATTGGATTTACGGGATGAACAATAAACACCTTTGGGATGAACTTATGTATCAACTATTTTTGGATCAACTAGGAGCGTCACACAATTAATAAAATCACGATACGAAGAGAAAGCAATCTAAATTTCAACTACGTATGAAAAGTTCTTGCTTATATGTTTGTGAGTACCAGCGATTTTGGGTAGTTTAGTTATGCGCTGTTTCTCAGTTAAGCGCTGAAGGATTTAACTTAAAAAAATTCCGGGTTTTCCCACTTAGAATTGCTACAAAGCAATTGAAACATAAAACTAGTAGTTCAGCAACCTAAATATTTCTGAGAACAAAGAGAGACACAAATCTTCTTATTTCTGTTGCTGCAAAAACTTTAACAAAGCCAACACATATATATAATACTCTTTATAATCCCTTAAAAAAGTGCCAAAAAGAGTCTTGATGACAGAGATATTTGTTGGGCTGACATGAAAAAGCATATAAATCGTGCCTTAAGTCCTGTGACTTGCTGAAGAAATCCATACATTCATCCCTTGATCTGATTCTATGGGCAAAGAGCTTTTCATCTGGATCCAAGTGTCTCGCTATGGTGTGGGCATATATCCTCGATCCCATTGTGAATATATGAAGCTCGAATAACTTCGATGCTTTCTCGAGGAAGTCCTTTGCACCTGGCCTCACCTTCGTGTGGTATTCAATTGGATGGTCCGGAAGACGATAGTGGAAAATGTCCTTCGTAACACAAAGATATAAAAATCATACATGGAATATTTTCATAGAAAAAAGGATATCAAAGTAACATTATGTGTTTACATTTGAAGATCACCAGTAAGAATTCATAGGTATTTCTACGTTCGGGTCTCCTTCATGTCCAGGGTGATATAAAATAGAGAACATAGTAAAAGTAACAATTGTAAACAAATCAACAACGAAAGAAAAGTTAAACGATAATAGTCAGGAACAAAGCAATAAGACGATGGAAAACCAATGCAAAATGAAATTGCGGAGAGAACATCCTGTTTTTCTTCCATCTAATACATTACACAATAATGTTCTTGCACATTTAATGATCTTAATTCTATCATTTAAATTGGACATCGCCATTCACACAGTAGACTACAGTCATTAGAAAACTTCTCAAGGGGTCTGAAAAAGGTCCTCTTACCGGAATGTCCCTTGGCACTGCTTCATGCGTAGTATGAATCAATGTTTGGTCCAAATCAACAACAAGTGCCAACTTTTTTGCTCTCAGGAGCTGTCTTTCATCATATCTGGCGATCCTCTCAGCCTCCTATAGCAACAGAGCACTTACTTCTAAATAACATCAAAAAGGTTTTTTGAGAATTCCATCAAATATTCCACCAATTGACACTTGATCACAAGCTGGCTTGCTACATATAAATCTACAAGCTCTTGTAAATGTTTTAATCATAATTCTTAAAAGTAACTTTGGTATTAAAAACAAAATTAAATTAGGTGTCATTTATAACAAATCCACCATCAGCTACAAAGACACCCCTGCTATTCTAGCTCCAGTTGCCTCAGACAGATAAGTAAACCCAACATTCCAATTATCTAAGCCAAAGTAAAAAATACCTCAGAAAAGAGACCCTGATCATTTAAGGCGGTTGTGGGGGTCATGCAAATGTGGGGGGGGGGGTCGTGTATCACATTAGGTAAGGTCAGCAGTAATATCCAAGGGAATACAACATACCTCAAAACTAACACGAAGCTCTGGGATATTATGAACCATCGATACCCCTGCAGCTACAGGTCCAGTTAAACATCCAGGGATACTTGCTTCCCTTAAATTTCAAACCAGAAAGTTTATTAAAAGCCTTATGAGATGTTTCCTAGAGCATACCACCTGTGAAAACATGCATAGAAAACTGGGATTTGCAACTTGATAAGAAACAACACATGTGGAATTGGAAGGAAGCAAAACTTTTTTGGAAGGCAAAATCATGCAAAAATGAAAACATTAGTAATCTGCAGCTTAAAGAAATGATAACATTGAAAATCCTCTTTATGTAAACAATTCATGACTACTGGTACAAAAGTAACACAAGTTTTAATTACTAAACCAAAATAAGCTATGAATGAATGCATAGAGAAGAATATTTCTTACCGTCGAAGGTCAGCTCCACATTCACAGCACATATCCTTCATTATAATTGTGTGCAGACAGTGACTTTCATCAATGAAAATAACTGGTTGCCTACAGACGAAGATTAAGATGCCTGGATTATTGGTGCTTGGTCACAAGACAATGTTGCTGTGTTAATGCTTGTGGGTGGGATGAATCCACCTCAGCAACTGAAGTGAGATTTTGTAGGACAGATTTTAACGACTTTTGCTACTAAAAAGTTATCTTGTCAGCCAAAACTATAAAGATTGATTTTATAAAACCAGGAAATTTAGTTCAGGTTGACTGTTCTTAATTATTTCAAAAATTCGAGGTTGTATAGACTTTCCCAAAGTCTATTTTATGTTAAATCCATAAGGCATTCGTACTACTGCGAGGGCATATCTAAACTGCAAAGGAGACAATAGAAGGCAAAGAAAATTATACTTTTGACTCTTGTAGGCTTATGAATAATTAATGAGCTCACAACATTCTCATTAGTTCCGCTCTTAGTCCAGGGGGTTACCGCCTGCAAAGAAGTCATTTTAAGGATGTTGGGATTAACACCAAGACATATTCATAGGTGTTACAAAAAGCCTCCCACAGCTCTTCCCATCAAACATTCAGTAATTTTTTAACTCTCTTTAAACATTTTTAACTCTCTTGGAAAGCGCTAGCAATGGGTTTGTATAATTTGTTCAAAGGATATTAACAAATACAAGAACCCTCAGGATCATATTTTACGTTTATTTTCTAATGGTGGATGAAAAACAAGCAACTGTATGCTTATTGAGAAATATTTTGATGTTGGAGATGGGGATTTGAAAATAATTTGTAAGGTGTGCGCATACCAAGTATACAGAATGGCTTGAAAGTTCAGGAAGGAAAGAAAGACCAATTGAAAGTTAGGAGAAAACTAGTGAAAGAGAAATACACGAATAAATCAATAAAAAGAGGATTGCCAACTGATACTGAACTATCTCCAGCTCAAAAGAGAGTTGAGTTATCAAGAACATCAAATAGGAAAAGTATATTGTTTGGAAAAGGTGAAAATAAAGATTCGTGGGTGGCATCGGCATTCTACGTGCAACTTTGCCACCATTTTCAATTTAGTAAATTTGTGTTTGACCCTCTTGGATTTCGGGAACCATAACAACAGCCTTCCCTGGTGTATTGTTTGCAAACAACATCAATTGGCCTTTTGAAAGATGAGAGAGTACCGCGCCGGACCGAATGTGGTCCGACTCCAATTGTATGAGCTCATCAATTATTCATAAGCCTACAAGAGTCTAAAGTCTATTTTCTTTCGCCTTCTATTGTCTCTTCTGCAGTTTAGATATGTCCTCACAGCAGTACGAATGCATTACGGATTTAACATAAAATAGACTTTGGGAAAGTCTAGAGGTTGTAAGAAATGCAGTTGCTAGCTTTTCGCTCTGGGGAGGTGTTAAGGCCGCATTCGACAACAAAGTGAGTGCAACAACTTTCATTTACAAACAAGTTCCAGACTGGAAACTTTGTTGCATGAACAAGTTCATTTCAAAATTTTGCTATGCATGTTCGAAATAAGGCACTTTTAAGAAATTTGCATTGTTAATAAAGTGAAATGTTATTAAATAGGGACTTTGTGTGGCCAAGATGCAAAAGTGCGTGGATGGAAAATTTGAGTGCACCGGCAATATATTGCGGGCGCACGACAAAGTTTACAAACTGAGAAGTTTGAATATTCACCGAAAAAGCACCAACACATTGCTAAAAATCCTCGTTTTTGAGATAAAACGTTGTTCAAAATTGCATTTTACAGTGGCTCAGCCTCAGCTTGTTCTTAATTTGTTCTTAACTTTTGACCAATTTTGAGGCTCGTGTTCTTATAAAATTGTTCTTATAAAATAAGAGTATACTGTTTTATCAACTGCTCATATTTTCGCTGTACTTAAAGAAATGCCCCGTTGGACCTTCGATGTACAATTGACATTAAATGTACTCTGGTCTAGACTTCGAATCGTACTTTTGAACAGGGCATGGGATGCTCATTTCAAAGAAAGTAGAGCAGCTTAATGCCTTTCATCAACAAAATAAAAAGATAACCTACTGAAGTGAATTTTTGCAGTTAAACAATCAGACGAAACCCTGCAAAGATGATGACAATAAGTTTTACCCTGCTGATACTGTATCGCCTTGCTCGGCAAGAATCTTTGAAACCTTTCCTTCAAATCTTGACTTCAGTATCCGTTCTTGAGGCTGTGTCGAGGACGCCTTCTCGCCACTACTGCATTGCATGTAGCTTGCAAGGTTGGCATCTTTGACTACCTCTTGGCCCTTTTTCACATGCCACTTTGTTATCTTTACAGTGAATTTTCCCGAAATTGCAACTTTGCGAACAGTCGCCATTTTTGGACGCGAACAGTCGTTTCGCGCGAATGTAACTGCGTGGCTCCGCCACAGCAGCTTGTTGTTAGGGAGGAGGGTAAAAAATGGCCTTTCCAGATTTTAACCATGGGCTCCGACGCAGGTTGGAAAATGGAGGGGCCAAGAGAAAATATAACAATCACAACAAAGGTTTTTAAAAAAAGCTTTGTTGTTTTGCAAAATAGTGAGAGGGCCATGGCCCCCCGGCCTCCCCCCTTCGTCGGAGGCCCTGTAAACCTTTTGGAATTCGCCGGACCAGCTCTGCTTTGAAATTGGCAATAATGCAATTTTTTGGCTACTTTGAGCAAAATTTTGAAAGTATATTAACGAATCAAAAAATTGCTTTTATTATTACCATAATCCACTGCAGCCTCTTCATGGCGTAATGCGGAAGATACTCCATACGAGGCAAGTCATTCTGCAAAGATCACCTTCTGTAAATAAGTGTTGAGGTTTTGCGGTAAGTTGCTACTTTTGAACCTTGAAATTTCCTTGTTAATGCATAATGCTGGTAAGGAAATGACGACAATTTAGGTGTTTGATATGATTAAAAATGACCCTTGATATCTATGCAAGGCAATTTGTGCAGGCATGCAGTACTTCGCCATATAAATGCTATGACGAGGGACCATATTATGGAAACAAGGTTGCATTGACCATGCTATATCCCTGCCAATTTTAACCTCGGGTGTTTTTATATTACGTTTTTAGCTTTCACCTGAAAATTTTATAAATCTGTAATAAGATCACTTTCATTTTCTTAACTTTAAATTGTAATTTATTTTGATGTCAAAATAACACATACATAATGATTTACATACATACATGCTATAAAAAAGGGCATATGTACACAAACAGCACTGCACTGGATTAGATCTCTGCTCTGGAGAGGTAAAAGCATCTACACGCGTGCAAGTGAACTTGGTAAAATGTATCTTACTTTATATGAAAGTATCCTAGAGTTCTTTTGGGCCATTGATGAAATATTTTGTGGTTGTGTGCAAGGGGACCAGAGTGCAAAGTATTTTTTGTGCGCAGGGAATTATTTTCTGTTGCTTACGCTTGCACAGGAACAAATCATGTTGCAAAATGAAAGGTTAAAAGCTGCAGGATTTCATTTTTAAATAGCACTTTTAGGGATCGAGCTTAGGCTATGCGCGGAATTCACATGAAAGTCCATGTTCCAACTGCTCGGGTTGATCTAAATTTGCAAAAATGCGGGGACGGGATTTGAGCAAAAAATTATTGCGTACCCAAACTTTGCAGTCTGGCAAAGGGTCTAGGGGCATAAAAAATGGTTGATGATTGCCTTTATCATTTTTTAGCTTTATCTTAAAATTTAGTGCATTTTTTCAAAAAATTTGACTTGGTGCTCTCTATGTTTGATGGTGCTGCATGCTCCAGGTAATATAGAGCTGGCACCTGACCCTGAGCATTTGTTTCTTGTTTTGTGTTAATTGTTTACCAACCTGCTCCTGCAATGGTGTTTAAGGTCCACAAAGCAGTATGTATATTATTCTTTGCTTTTATTTCTAGGCCAATGCAGTGTCTGGTTCAAAGAAATATCATCTAGGTTTATCTTAAAGAGGGATGGCAGCTCTAGAAGCAAAGTTTTGTGGTATGCTTAGTGGGTATGTTGCACTGGTGACTGGTGCATCAAGAGGGATTGGAAAAGGCATTGCCAAAATGTTATGTGAAGCTGGGGCAACAGTTTACATTACAGGTATATAGTTCATCAACAGCTGCTATCCACAGTCAAATTACTAGATCATTCTAATTGTTGAAGTATTAATGATTGTTCAAAAAAATCATTCACCACATACTGAACAGTTTGGTTATGTGCCTAATCAATCATGGGGTGGTAAAAAGCAATTTTTGCCAATTCTTGTGTTATATCAACTGCCCCCTAACATGAAAAGGGCAACCTTTATAAGATAGGGACAAATCAATGTTATTGGACATCATTTGAAGTGTTTGATGACAAAGTATAAAAAACAATTGGTTCATGCTTTATTGAAAATATTGGGCACAAATTGTCAACCACCCATTATGCAAAGAGAAGTTTGTTGTTGATGGCACTGACAGTGCTACAGAGTTTCAAATAAAAACGATGAAAAAAACTTGTTTGAACAGTAAGAAATGGCAGCCCTGTATACTTTGTGGTGGCATTTCTTGACATGAGTAGATTTAGTGGAGCTGTTGCTATCTAAATTGAAAGCAGCAAATTTTCCAATTTTGGCCTTTTTCAGATTGAAATTGCCTGTGGAAAATTTGTTTTTGGCCTACTACTTAAATTTGACCTTTTTTGGCCTTTTTCAGCAGAAATTTTTTGGGGAATATTTCATTTTGCCTTTTTATGTGCATTTGGCCTGAGTTTGTTACTCATTTGGCCTTCTTTTGTTGATCTCATCTGGCAAACCTGAATAAAATGATTAACATCCAATGAATGTAGTTTTAAAAAGATTTGATTATTATTTTTTTAAATGTGCCTGCAGATTCTGTTTACCTGTAGTGACTTGCACTTAAGTGAGGCCTGCAAAGCAGTTTAGAAATGTTTATTCTAATTATTTCATGTTTATTTGTTTTTAGGTAGGAGAATGGAAGGTGGTGATTTTCCGTTATGTGATGCAGCTCAGGATGTAAGTAGATTTGAGCATATTGGGGTCTGAATAATGTGAACTCTTCTCTTGGATTCAATTCAAAATATATTATTCAACTTATTGCTCTTTCAAGTCTCTTTAGGTTTTGTATGACCAAATAAGTCACGGATGATAATTTGTCCATAGTTGAAATAGGTTTATATATAAATATCCTTGGATTGCCTCTGCTAAGTTGAAACAAAACACAATACCGTAAATCCTGGAATTGCCCCCCCTCCTCGAAAAAGCCCCCACCTCAAACAAGCCCCCACCCGGAAATTCTCGAATTGGACCCCTCAATTTGATGATTTTTGCCATCTGAGGTTGTCTATGGCCTTTTATTGAATTACCACAACGAATTCATACTTTTGGGAGTAATTAATTTAATGCTCATAAAGAAATTCCTACTACAATAAACGAGGTCTTTTTATAATTTAACACTTGTCTGTACAATAATTTTAGAACCCCCCCTCTCGTATAAGCCCCCCCCCCTTGAATAAGCCCCCATCCAAAAATATCAAAAATAAATAAGCCCCCAAGGGGGCTAATTCGAGGATTTACAGTAAGTGTAGATTTATGTAGCCAGTTCTTCGTCACAGATAGAGAACAGAGGTGGTAATTGTGTTCCAGTGGAGTGTGATCACTCAAATGATCAGGATGTTGAGAAACTTTTCACAAAAATCGAGAAGGAACAAGACGGACGGCTAGATATTCTTGTAAACAATGCATTCGCTGGTGTTAATGTAAGCACTTTTGCTATTCTTTGTTTCATTTTTATACATATTTCGGTTTGATTAAAAATATATTCTTTCAAAATTGCGCTGAAAAGATTCTGAAAATTTAGATTTATGTTCTAACGTTTTAAACTGTGAAGAGTGTCAGACGAAAAGCTTTAGTTTACTAAATGTTTGCTTTTTTCAAAGCCACCTTAAAAATTGTGTCACTTTTTCACAGCTACCTTTCTCACAATCTTTTTTAGTTTATTATGAAACAGATGGGGAAAAAATTCTACGAGCAGGTTTGCTATTTAGTTTTATAAAAATTTTTTATTTTAATTTTTTAAAACTAAAAATGATTAGAATAATAATATACGTCTTCACACAAAGGCTCTATTTTTATAAGATATTATGTTTTAAAATTGATACAGTTGTCGTTCTATCTGCTAATTCGTCGTCGTGTTTTGATCCGATGGTAAACTTCACAAACACTCATGTAGATTATTTGCATGCATATTCCTAGCTGTCAAACAAGGGGTGGATATAAGAATATCTGAAGGCAGTAGCCAGGAATATAATTGGTGCATAAATTTTGTTGAGGTAGAAACTACAAAACCATTCTTGATTTGAAAAGTAGGTACAAGCTTGTTTTCAGGTCGTGGAAAGGTGCAACTGCAACAGTTTTTGGGGTTTTTAAGCAAGTGTTAAGGTTTGATTTGAAATCATGCGTGTACATAATTTAACTTTGGGGTTCCGGGCATTTATACATGTTATATTGGTCAAAGCATGATACCAGCTTGTCAGTTATCAAGGTGAAAACTTTTAGGAGCAGAAACCCCTTCAGTCCTTATCACGTCTTTTAGATACACTGACAAGTTCTTTGTAAGGCCTAAATGCTTATGACGATTCAAGGACGGTATTGGAACTATCTAGGTATGATCTTTATGTTTATTTCTTTCAGTGGTTGCAAAAGGCGTCACCAAATGTTTTCTTTCGGAATGATATTTGTTTTTCTGATGTTTAGTTCTTTGCGAACGGATTTTTGAAATATTATTTTTCTTTATTTCAGCCCATTGAAGCTTGGGATATAATAAACAACGTCGGGACAAGGTACCTTTCACTGCATATTATTCATTGCTTCAGGACTTTCTGTTTCAGATTACTGCAAGTTAAGACATTTCACATTACTGCAAATTCATACAATGTTCAATTTTATCTTGCAGGTCCAATTACATTGCCGCTCACCATGCAGCAAACATGATGGTGAAGAGAAATTCAGGTTTGATAGTCAACATATCGTCCCCTGGGGGACTTCGGTATCTGTTCAATTTGGCATATGGTGTCGGCAAAGAAGCTGTAAGTGCAGATTACTTAGGGGCCGGAAATTTTTCTTTTAAGCCTATTGATAGGACCGTGACAGTCCCCCAAAGTGTTTATCATTTAAGGTTTCGTTGATAGGTTCTGTCCCGTTGATAGGGCAGCTATTTTCAATATTTTTCTTCAATATAAAATATCTTTCAAATTCACTCATTTTGAGCATTTCCCATTGATTTTTCTGCATTTTTTATTAATAAACATGGTTATGAGCGTGAATAAGTGTTGGTTCCGCTGTCTGTCTGGTCTGCTACAAAGAAGTTCTCATTTGAATGCAATCCGTTTGCATCTGTTTCGCTTCCCAGAAGTATTTGTAAATCGACTCTTCTTGCGTTTCTTACTTACCTGGAGAGTTCTGTATGAGCTGTTTATTCTTTTACCAACAGAATGACAGAATGGCTGTTGATATGGCAATAGAGCTACGCAAGAAGAATGTGTGTGTGGTCTCGATGTGGCCTGGAGCAGTGATTACAGAACTTGTTGATGAACAGATTAACAATGGAACCAAGGTTCATTACCCCATGCGCAAAAATTATAGAACTTACGCTAAAAAAGCTGTAACCTTGCCAAAATAATCCAACCACCCTATTTTCATCTACTTCGGCAAATTTTTCTAGTGTCCTCCAATCACCTACTCCATACCTGTTGAACTTATGACTTTTCTTCTTGTCTGACTTCCATGTATCTGTCCCAGCTTGTCTTCTTTAATCGCGATGTCCATTTTCTTTCTATTATTCCGAAACAATGAAATTGCATGACACAGGGGGCTGGTTGATTGGCCTCAAAGCTAGGACAAGGTATGGTTTAATAAAGGGGGTGCCTCCCATAATATACAGGTTTCCTGAGCCTGAAGGTGTTAATTAAAAGAATTTAAAGAATCCCGTGAACTTTTGTTCAAATAAGTACATGGCTTTGTAGATTGTGTCGTGTCCCCAGATTCCTATCTTGAAAAAGATGCATTATGAATAGATTAAGACGGTTTAGACGGAAGAGTAGCTTTTAAAAGTAATATTTTGTATGATTAGAATTCAATTTAATGTTTATCTGTTCTTATTTTGAACCTTAATACTTAAGCATCCAGATTCATTGACAATTTTTCACAAAAAATCGCAAGCACGACCTCAAAAATCATCCACCAACCCCAACTATATGCTCTGGAAATTTTGTGTATAAGCAGCCGCCCCTCAGAATTACCTTATCGATTTTCCAATGCTAACTTCCTTTCCTCTTCCTCGTGCGTCCTCGCCACACAATTGCACCTTTGCAGGGATGTGGAACATCAAAGCGATTCTTAACCGAGCTCTTGTTGTAGGTATACTGAGAAGGAAGTTTTAGCAGACATCTAAGTTGCTTAGTACCGTCATTCTACCAGGATATGATTGATCATTGCCGAATTCCACGTAATTCAACTTCTAATAAAACCTTGCCCATTTTAGTTATCTACCGCCTTCAGCAACCCACAAGATTCAACACTCACTGGAAAAGTGATTGTTGGATTAGCTTCAGGTGAGTTGCGTATCCTAGTTTTATCAAAATATGCTGAAGTATATTTTTTTGGATGCTTTTAATGATGATAAAGATGATGATTTTGGAGGCAACCTTGCTGGAAACGAAACCTTTCTGGTGGTTTCTAGAAAATATAGATTTATTTTCTATTTTCTGCTAAAACATTTATTAACGTTTGCCTTTATTTAATATTCTTTGAATTTTCAAACAGTAAAATGCGATGCATAGTAAGCGAGAGACGCAGAAAACCCTCTAAGGTTACGATAGGATGTTGTCCTAGTTGTGTATGTTCTTATAAGTCATGGGCTCTTAAATTACAGATAAGAACAAGATGTCAAAAAGTGGGAAAGTTGTCATCGTTGCTGAGCTGGCAAATGAGTATGGGTTAAAAGATGTTGGAGGTTTGTGTTGGTTGTCGGGTCCTTATAGCATGCTTATATTTACTGTCCAGAATACACGTCACATTCAGTACCAGTGCTCTTGAAATGCCAGTATTGTTACTGCTCTATCTCCGTAGTGTCATTTGATCGTATGCTTTATTTTTCCGATCTTAAGCCTTGTCCAATGTCTTAAAGTTTACAGTTGAACAGAGTGCAGCGACGAAACAGAACGTTGTTTAAACCATTCAGTTTTTCTAAGACTAGATTTATTCACAGTTTTATAAAAAAAATTTGCAGGCATGCCTATGTTTTTATTTCGAAAGTTTGATACCAGTCCAGTGCGATAAGAGATTATATGTTCTAAAGTCAAAGTTTTTCTTAGATTCAACTCCATTGTCTGTGCGTCAATTGAAGTATCTAACCGGAATGTACTATCCTGGCTACGAATGGCTGGTACCATCTTTCCTGTATGTGCCAAAGTGGCTATTCTCTTTCGGAGGTCACAAATTGTAGAGCTTCCCAAATAAAGAAGAACCTTCCACTGCTATGAATTTATAAGAAAAATTGTTTCGCAAATATTGTCATAGGTTTGTATACACTACATAGAAATCTTTATAATATAAAAGTACACTTAAAAAGTAGAATCAGAATTAAAATGATAATTTGTAATGAATTCTTTACAAGCAAACATTACTCTTTTTTCTTCTTTCTTGTTAGAATTTTTCCTTTGATTAAACTGTTTCGGCTATCTGTATAAACCTGAACCAGAAGAAGTGTTCTACTAAATGGAAAAGGTTTTACTAAAGAGATGTAATCCTTTTCATCTCATTTGCCTTACTTTGTCAGACTTTCGTACATACGGCTCTATCATTTTTGAGTACAGCTTGATGGCAAATCTGCATTGTGCCGTGTGTTTATGCCTCTCCATAAAAACATGTGCCGTTGCGTGAACAACGATGCCTCTGTTTTCGTGGATAAAGAGGATTTCTTAGTCGATTTGTGGCGCGAGAAACCCTGCTAGTATTCCACATCCCCTCCAAAATGTGTCGAAAGGAATGCAAACGCATCGGCAAGAGCTGCAGCCGTGACTACTGATACATGATCCTCTTGCTTCTACTTCGTCAAAAATCAAAATTGCTAATATTTTAATTCGTTTCTGTTTCAATTTTCCTATCCTGAGAATGTCAAGTCTCGTTGGCTATATGAAAAAAATAATTGCAAATTTCCCGCCTTTTTTAATAAAGGCTGGTTATGAGATCGAGACCAAAAATTATTGGCAAGCGCAGAAGAACTCTTACTCGGGGAACAATCAATTTCTTACTCGGGGAAAAACGGAGATTTAGATAAAAAAGCTTCCACAGAAGACATTGCCACATCCCTCATCAAATCAGGTCTTTAGGTCGCATTCCCTCATCAAAAGAAGTAACGTTGGGCCGTTGGTGCATCGGTAGAAGTTGCTACACCTAAACCCATATAAACCCTAAACGTCAAGTACAAGCAACCTAAAATTCTGTGAAAGGAATGGACACGAAAAGTTCACTTTTGCCTACAACACAATTAGATACGCTCATCTGAGTCAGCATCTGAGTCAAGGGGCCAACAATTCCGTGCAGAAACACAGACGACAGAACTCCTACTTCTTTAATATTCCCAAAGGCATCAAAAGTAGCCACATAAATACAAGAATGGAAGCATGGTAACTCACACCTGAAGAGAAATAGTATTTCTGATCTATTTGAAGCCCTCTTTCTTTTTCAACTCCCCTTCCTGATAAATGTCGACCCTAAAAGTGAAAGAAGTTAGTTAACACCCACTTCCTTTTCAACGTCCCCTTTCTTTTTAATGCCCCTTATAAAATGTTTGATAGATTGTTGTTTGGTTGTTTTGAGGTTGTTCTATTTTCTCCATTGTATAATTTTTCTGAGATTCTTGGAAGAAATTCAGATGATAAGGTACACAAATTTGCTTTCGGGAATTTTTGAATTAACGCCCACTTCCTAATTAACGCTCCTTTCTAATTAATGCCCACCCTAAAAACTAAAAAAATAAATTAACGACCCGGGCGTTAAATAGATGAAGTACAATTCAGCTAAAAATTCTACGACTTCCCTCGTGCGTGGAATTAATTTGCTGAAAACAGGATCTATTCATTGATCTATTCATTGAGGATTTCGACTTACCCGGGACAGGTTTGTTTCTCTGGATAAAGCAAACCCAGAAACAGCGCCACAAAATTGAAACTGGGGGGGGGGGCTAACAATCAAGTTTAGTGACATAGGAGGACCCACCATGGCTGGGTCCGACGCAAAAACTTTTTAAATAAAGCCTTCTAGAATGGTTAAAAATGCATCTCCGGGGCTAAAATTTAAAGAATTACCGCTCAGAAGTATACAATTAGACGATTAGCAGAAAATTATTGACTTTTAAGAAAGAATTGGAAGGGGAGGAATCATGCTAAAACACTAGGGAACGACGTTGCGGGAAGAAAAAAAGGGTCACCTTTGGTTCAGAGTGCACATCGATGTGAATAACAAAAAGCTGTTGTATTGGTTGAGAGAATTTTACTTCCTGAACAGAAACGTGCATCTTCTCTCTCGTTTTTTGTCTCGAGTATTTTCAGTAGGCCGTGTTTACCCATCCAAAGTGCAGACATTGCAATGATACAGAAAGTTATCTATTGAATTAATGCAAATGACAGACAAATCATAGAAATATACCTAAATACGTTAGTAAATAGAATCAAACAAAATCAAGCAGTATGTAAACAGTTTGTTTTCTCTTTATTTCATACTCTGTTTTCAAAAATGATAAAAAAGATGGTCAAAACTTTCATCGCTGAAAAAGTTGCCAGTCCTGGCTTTTATCCTGGCTTTAGCTATCCTGGCCTGGCTTTCGTTTCCACTTTTTAGATGACGGGCACCGCGCAGCCATGTGGCTAGCAGGGGCTATAGTGTTAAACAATAGATTTTCCTGTTGTTTGTCAGTACCCTATTGTTTCTGGGTAATTTGTGTTTGTGTGAATGAAGAAAAGGCCACTGTAGCAGGCTGCTCGACGGGCTCCAAGGAGTTCTTGCGGCGAAAAGTCGATAAAAATGTAGCAAATATGAAACACCGCAATACGCCGAGAATAAACAACAATAAACAACAGTAAATCAGTAAATTGAAAATTTTGTGAAGCTAATGAGTTTGTTCAAAACTTTTACCAATTGTAGCCAAATTTAAGCGTGGTTTTAATAAATCTTGGGTGTGACCAACAAATTAAAATCAATTAAATTAATTAAAGCACAATTTAATACCTAGAAAAGCTCTCTATATCTGAATGACAAAATAGAGCTTTTTACGTAAACATGAAAAAAAGAAAAATTAATTACACTCTTTTTTTTATAAGAACCAGTAAATTTAAGTTCAGGCTGATTGTTCTTTATTTTCTCGAAAATCTGAGGCTGGATTGTTCTTAATTTGTTCTTAAATTAGGAGGGTATAAGCAGAGCTATTGCTAGCTTTTTCGCTCTAAAAAGGTGTGCAGGCCTCATTTGCCAACAAAGTGAATGAAACAGCCTTAATTTGCTGAAAAATTTGAATATTCACCCAAAAAGCACTCACACATCGCTAAAAATCCTCGATTTTGAGAAAAAACGTTGTTCAAAATTGCATTTTGCAGAAGCTCAGCCTTAGCTTGTTCTTAATTTGTTCTTAACTTTTGACCAGTTTTGAGGCTCGTGTTCTTATAAAATTTTTCTTATAAAAAAAGAGTGTAATTAACATCAACAACAAGTAACAGTACGAGCATGATTTAGCGACAACTATTAAAATCTATGTAAATTTAGCCAAAGCAAACAAGGAAAGAGAAGCAACAGCTACAATAAAGAACTTAGTCTGCTTTACAACAGAGAACTTAGACTTTGGTACCTAAAAATTTCCCTGATAAGTCTTGCTTGCTTATACAGGGCCGCCGGACGCAGGTTTGAACAGGGGGGGGGGCCAAAACGAATAAAAAGGGCACAAATATTTTATTCTGTTGCATTAATTGCTTCACTCTACTGATTCGAAAGAGGTTTCAGAAGTGAACCGAATTTCTCAAGAAAAATACCATATCGTTTTCGTACATCTTTAATTTTCTGTTTTATTCCACATACAATTATTACGTGACTCTACGTTGCTTGTCTCTTACCTACATTTCGAGCGACTCTACTCTAACTCTACTTTAGTGTTTCTATTTCTTTTATATGAAAATGCTCCAATTATCTAATAATACTGATTACTATGCTAATCTGCTTGACTTACAGTTTTTACTGCGATTTAACCATGTGCCTGTGCATCATGCAGGATGTTGTGTGCATTTATGGTTCCTTAATTTCTGTTTTCACGAGTCTATTAATTTTACTGTATCTGTAAGTATCTAATTTGGTTCCTTAAACATGCGGATAACTTAATCTATACGTACTGATAAGTTACTAATTTCCCACAACACATGTGTGAGCACGTCTCCAGCACATATTCCCAAAAATTAGTAAGTGCCAAAAATGGTACAGATTTAACGGTAATTTAGACAATTATAAAAATTATGACACACGTTAGACATAATAATGATATTAATTTTCTTACTTTCATATTTAAACAATTTCGTCCACCTTGGAATTCGCACCATCCCCACTTAAACACAAATTTGTTCGCCTCCATGGAATTTTTTAGAAAAGCTAAAAAATTTTATGGTTAAGTCATCTTCACACAATCGGCTGAAGGTACGGGCACATTCTTCACGCTCATAGCAAATTTAATTTGTAACATTGATTAGGTTTATCTCGTCAGTCTTATGAATGAGACAGGTTTTTAACTTTCCTTAGACTTGATCCCGGGAGGGGGGACTCAGTCTGTTGGTAAAACGTATTACACGTGAGTACCGAAAAACTCGAAAAAAGCTAGAATTCTGGGACATAGAATTTTGAAAATTGGGTTGCATTCTTAATCGGTCAGAGGAAAAAAAAAAAGAATTTACTTATATGATGTTGCAGATAACTTTTTAGATAAATGAATGGCATATTGAAGTACAACAAATTTTGCAAAACGTCTAGTCTTGTATATTGTTCTAATCCTAGATAAGAAATTTAAATCTTTGTTAGCATGTATTCATTGCAAGGACACAACTTTTTCATTTCTTCATAAAAAACATTGAACACAATGTTGCGAAGCAAGCAATATGTTGCAGTTAAAGTTATGATTTTTCTAATATATATGTCAAGAACCACAAGGGATTATTGTTGAAATCAAATTTAGTGAACTCTGCATTTTAAGTTGCCTATTCATAAGTTTAAGAAAAATAATGGTTCTAGCATGAATTGGTATCAGAAATTCCTGCTCAAGCTTGAATATTATCAGTGAAAAGAGTTACACAATTTTGGCAAAGTCACTGAATAGGGTACATTTTACGCATCCCAGAATCAGAGATAGGGCTCCAGTTTCTACTTTCGAGAACACACGCGATATACATTGGACCAACTGACTGTGCCCGCCGGGGACTTGACCGGACCTGTCACTAATGCGTTTGTTGCTGAAGACATACTAACGAAATTTTCTCGCGGATCTGACAGTCTCCTTCGCAGTTGATATTGTTAATCACAGGAGCTTGCGCTTTTTGCATCAAGACCAAGTAAAAATTTCAGGAATTTTCAATGAATGGTCCTCCAACAACGTCCAGAGTTATGTTATTTTACTTAGTTTATAAAGGCAGAATATCTGGCATTGAAAAAATACACGCAATATATTTCAAAAAGAGGCACTTATTTATACTTTTTGCAAACAGGGGGGGGGGGCCTGTGCCCCCGTGGCCCCCCTGGCTCCGGCGGCCCTGTTATAAGCTTTATTATAGACGGGTATAATGTGGATAACATGTGGATAATATGCGGAAGAACGCCGTAGTAGGAGCAAAAGCGCATTTGACAGTTGATGTGTCCTCATGGTGCGATGATGACAGTCAACTGTGATCATCTATTGTCTTATCATGTCGAAGACCCCCCTGGTGCTAAGGTTCCTTCTTAATGTTAGTACTGAAGAGTCCTGGGTCTTTTGGTCTGGTTTTTACCAACTAGAAAATCGTTAAAGGCAGTGGGTCGCGCCGTTCAATGGTTTATCGAAACGAAGAACAACAATTCTATTTCAGTGAGTTTTCATTTCGTAACAAAAGACGCTTAATGATGCTAACGATGAGTTGTTACAATTTGTCACGCTTCTCTAATTTCGAGGACCCGAAATTCAATAAAATGAACAGCGCGACACAATGCCTTTAAACAATAGGTGATCTTGGTATGAAAATTGAACAATAAACAATCTTGGTATCGCTTCCTCGACTCGAGTGCCTTGCTTCATGCTGCTGTCATAGATAAAATGGCGGAGGGAAACGTCCCGTGTGTTCTTGTTACTGGTGCTTCAGGCTACGTTGCCAGCCATTGCATCAAAAAGCTACTGGAAGATGGAGAATATCGAGTTAAAGGGACAGTTAGAAGTTTGACAAATGAAACAGTTTGTGAAGCTTTGAGGAATTTGGTTCCTGGCGCAAAGCACCAACTTGATCTTGTGCAAGCAGATTTGCTGGACGAAGGATCATGGAAAGATGCCGTTGAAGGTTGCACGTACGTCCTTCATGTTGCTTCTCCATGTTCTCTTGAGACGCCAAAACACGAAGATGAGCTCATAAAACCAGCTGTTGATGGAACCCTGAATGTTTTGAAGGCTTGCAAGGAAGTGGGTGGTGTCAGGAGAGTCGTTCTCACCAGCTCTATTGCTGCAATTTACATTGGCAATTTAAAGAAAGAGCTTGACGAAGGAGACTGGTCAGATGTTACACAAGCAGGCGCCTATAGTAAAAGCAAATGCTTAGCGGAAAAAGCTGCTTGGGATTTCGTTAAAGAATTGCCGGACGAAAGCAAGTTTGAACTGGTAACAATCAATCCTGGCTTCATCGTAGGCCCCCTTCTCATAAAGAAAGAATGTGAAAGTTATAAAATCATCAAGCGACTTTTGTTACGAGAAATGCCTGCAGTGCCTGACTTTTGTGCTGCTATGGTTGATGTGAGGGATGTTGCAGAAGCACATGTAAAGTCTATCACGAACCCGGATGCTGCTGGACACAGACACATATTGTCTTTTGGGAACCATTCCTACTCTATTTTACAACTGGCTGATATCCTAGCGAAAGAATTTAACAGTAAAGGCTTCAATGTACCAACAACAAAAGTACCAAAACCATTGATATGGCTCTTTAGCTGGTTTGACAAGAGTCTCAAAGCTGCATATCCATGCATAGGAACAACTTGGAACATGAATATTAACCGCATGAAAAATGTACTTGGTATAGAAGGTCGTGATATAAATGAAGCGACTATAGCCATGGCACAAAGCATGATTGATCTTGGAATGACGGCTTGAAGATGCTCCTGCTAACCCTCCAGCAGACAAATCTAGTTAAACCCCTTGCAAATTTTTAACAATGCTTAACAAAGCTTTGATTAATAAAAGCTACTCAAATTATAATTTAACCCAACCAATTTTATCTTGCATCTAAGTATTTTGACCCTGCTGAAGGTGGGTCTATGATTTTCTTCGTTGTTTAAAAGAATTTTGATCTGAATTGTGCTAAAAAAGCTGAATTGATAGAAGCTCTGTTCGAATTTGAAAGTGTTTCAGCAAATGGAGATTGTTTTTCGAGTGGTGGGACATATATATTTAAATACAAATAAGTGCCAGTGTCAGACATTAGGAAACTGGAAGCACGGCTATTAAGAAACATCTAAATTTTAAAATAATGAAATACTCCAAAAAGTCATAATTTTCGTCCAATACTGATGCAAACGACGAAAATTTTTCAAAAGTCTAGCTTGTGCATTAAAAGAGTTTATAATACTGCTGCTAACCTTTGAGACAATTTAAACGAGGACCTTTTACACTTTGTCAAATTAAAACCTGGCGATGATTCTTTTATTACTTGTTACATTTCTTCTTATGTTTCTCATTTTTTCTTTCCTAAGTCCTAAAATGCGTGACTGTGTTGCGTAAAATTCGTAATGCGTATCTCGTGATAAATGCTTCTATTAATGTAAACTGTTTCCCCTGCGTAGTCGTAGTAAGTTGTAGCTTAGCCTTGAGAAATGAGTCCTTGCTGAATATACGCTTGCCCTCTCCTTTCGGGTCAACTCTGCCGGACACATAAACACTACACTTGACTCAACTATGCAAAGATGCTTTGCAAAGAAACGCGGATTGGAAGAAAGTCCAAACATATTGTTGAAAGCACTCGGCACTTCTTCTCTAGAATCAGGAACGTTGCTAAGGTGGAATTTGTTAAAAAAAAATTAAGTACAATAACGACGAGTTTTTTGACATGTTTGAGTACTTCGTTGGGGTACTCCATTATTTAGTCTTCCAAAAATATAGTTCAAAACTAGTCACAGAAATATTCTTGGAGTAAGGATTTCATTAAATGCCACCGCAGCCTTCTAAAATACTTTGTACCAAGATTCACGAGGCTCTGGTACCCAGGGTAGCAATTAAAGGATTTGCTTACCCACTTTGCTGACAAGTGACAAATGGGACCGAGCGATGGCCTTGTGTAGAGTAAGAAATCCCGGCCAAGGTTTGAAATCAAGTTGAAGAAACCACCTTAAAACAGTTGGCAAGGTTAGCAAGACATTGTCTGTTGATCTAAAAATACCATGCTATTTTATGCGTGACCAGTGCAAAAAATTTGAATTGAAAAAATGTTTGTTTTCTTGAATGTACAAACATGCAGATTTCCATCATGAAACTTAATTAAAGGACTGCTTCTGCCTGTTGGACTGGAATAAAGCAAGGGGGCAATTGCACCCGCAGCCTTAATGACTTTCCATTGTTTTAAACAACATGCTATTGTCCCCCACTTAAAAAAAACAAAGGTTTGCCCCCGCAGCTAATTTCCCCTGGAATAGGCTATGGAATGAAGTTACCCAAAGAGCTAAGTAGAGAAATATAAGAAACATTAATGACTTTGCTACCCAAAGTATGGCCAAATAAAACCGTCCAACCTTAATTACAGAAGTATACAGGGGTCAACTGATTTAAAGCGAGATGTTAGATGTTGTTTCAAAGGCCACCAAGGTCTTTATAGAAAGAGGAAAACTTGCAACCTACCAAGACAAAGGGTAAGGGTGGTGATTTTAAAAGAAAAACCTATCCTTATAGAACTGTAGCTACAATCCCGGACAAAAATGTTGAGACAAAATGCAATTTTTGTGATTTTCTACTTTACCTTGCCCCTGTAAATTCGAAAATCCCCCCATTCCCCCCGAAGCAATGTTGGGTTTATAGTCCTATCGTTTTTTATTCAAAGTCATGCATTCAAAATTGAATTGGGGGAGGGGCAAAGCTATTTTTCAAAGAAACGAGAAAATACAAAGTTTTTCTATAGAGTTCTAAAGTGATGACGTCACAGAAATCTATTTGTACAATTTTGAATTTAGATTCCATACCATAACCTGAAAGAGCATCATGAAATTAGTCAAATGTGTTTTGAATTGGCAGATATATATAACCACATGTGTATTGGCTCTTTCCCCATCAAACCTCTATAATATCGGCTCTGTTCATAACTTTTTTGAACAGAGCGAAAATAACAGTGATTCGTTAGCAAATTTGAAATCTTCCATTGGCCATATCTCACCCGATTATAGACATATTTGACTGAACTTGCATAATCGGAAGTATTGCATGGTGTTCTTTTAAGCTATGTAGTTCAATTTCAAAAATTCGAAAAATAGCCTTTTTGCGACGTCACACTTCAGAACTCTATTTTTGTCCGGGATTGTAGATTCTCGCAAGAATAAGATGCGAGAAGGTTCAAGTCTTGTCTACAGATCATGATCTTTTACGTTGATGGTTGACTTGAAAATCTTAAGATGAACCTTGATGACCTACAAGCAAGCTTCAAATAAAGTAAAACTCATACGACGAATTCGTCCCAATATAAATAAATAAGTGCTAAATAAGAAACTGAATTGAGAATTTCGACAAGTTAAGCAGCTCTTTAGAAACTTTCACAATTAAGTTATACTTATATCTATATCTAGTTAGACTGAAATTAATTTTCTAACTCGTGAATAAAATACCAACAAAATGAAGGGCAAAAAGCTTCCTCAGAAATCATGCCCTAGACATCAGAAAATCAGTCATGAGGCTACGTTCCCACATCATCGAGAGTGAGTTGGGCCGTTGGTGCATCGGTGCAAATCGCTAAACCTAACACTGATTTAAACAGAAAGCGGTTACTTTGGAATTTTCCATAATAACCCCCAAATTTAATTGATAAAGGAGAGGGAATGGACAAGAAAAAACTCCTACCTAATAGCATCTAAATAAATGCTAACAGCATAAAGGAATGCCTAAAGGTACGAGAAATTTTATTGAATGAATCAAGAGATGAAAAGAGGGAGGGAAGGCCGGGAAAATAAACAGCACACTCTATTCATCGCCTTTCACCAAGCAAAGTGAAACCAACACTATGCCAAAAACCTTAAATACCCCCAAGAATTACCTAGGGAATAAAAACCACCATGAGCCATAAATGTTGCCCCAGCATTACTAAACAAATCCCCCGGAGGCCAAGACTACTTCGCAATATCAATAAACGAGTAACGCAAATGCAAGAGAACCACGAGAAAGCGTGGCACATGAGACCAAAAATATGAATAACAGTCATTAATCAACTCAAGAGTAACAGTCAATGCAAAAGCCCCTCGTGAAATTAAGTCTGATTAAATCTCATTAAATCATCATTAAACAGACTATTGTGACACAACTCTGAGTTTCACGGTAAACAATCATCAGGTGTAATCGCTCCGATATGTTGAGCACTCTAGACAGCAATATGATAGTTACTTAATATATGTATATATATATAACTATATCTATATATTTATAAAAAAAATTTCTGCATAGGCCCAGAGACTGCATGAGTAAAAAAAGGCAGCGGGTATTTACAATTGTACCTAAATAAAGAGTCACTTTTCAGTTTCTAGAATGGCGTTCTTCTACAAATTAGTTTTTTTGGTCGGCTTACTTGTCAGTGGTGTTGCGGAAATGTCTCTGCGGCGGTGCTTGCGCCCATGATATTGCTGATTTGGAAAATTTTACTCTTACATTAGCCGTGAGGTCAACAGAATGGTAGTCACATGAATGTCAAAAGGGTTATTTTTACCTTTGCCAAAAGGGTTATTGAATTCAATCGTTACTGAAGAAAGGAGGTGTTTCTCGGAGTTTGTCTTAGAACGTGACTAAGTGATTTTCACTTTCTTTTCTGCTATTCTTTGGCTCTATAACATTTTGCAACGTTGGCTGCAGAATTCCCGCTCAAGCTCAATGTTGGAATTGAACTAATTGCTGAAAAACTGCTACTTACTTGTATGTAGCCTGAGCCCCAGACTCCAAATATATTGTTCAATAATTTTAGTTTGGGGACTTGAACTAAGGCCACTTAATTGCGATATGCAGAGCTTCCACTTGGAAGGATTTATCCTTTTTTCGGGAATTTTGGCCGATTCAGAGGAAAAAGGAAAGAATTTGAAATTAGAAGGATTTTGGAAAGATTTTCTAAGAAATTAAGAGGAAATTGTTGAAATGCATTTGGAAAATCCAAACAGCATTACGTTGTTTTTGTTTAGTTGGTTGGCTTTAATTATCCTTTTGTAGCTATTTTGTACACACCAACTGATAACAAAGAAGTGAAAAAAAGACAATAAATTCTCCTCCGTATAATTAATAACTCTCGTAGAGTTGTTATGACATTAGAAAGGGCTGTTTCAAAATTTTTGAATTTTGATCACATAACCTGAAAGATCTATACTATATATGCCCCCGACAAACCACAGTAATTTTCTCTCATCTCTAAACTTGATGAGCCATGCTAAAACAGCAGAAATCTGTAGCAAACTTCCAAAACTTAATATCGTTCATTGGTCATTCCTCACCCAATTTGTAACATTTTTAATTTAACACAAGAATTTTTTCGGGAAATTACTTGAGGAAAAAGTAAAACCACTAATATGATTGCTAAAATTCAACAAATGACACATGTGTAGCCAAGTCCACAGGTGGTAGCTGGTAAAAATGCATGGTCAAAATTCTGTTATCTTTATCGTCTGTAAATATATTTAAAAGACCCGCCTTGACTTCTGGGATTGGTGCCTGTGTGGCATACACAACAAGCACAATACTGGGTACGTAAAATTTTCATTCCTTGCATCACACTGTTAGAAAATGGCGGAGGGAAACGCCCCGTGTGTTCTTGTTACTGGTGCTTCAGGTTTCGTTGCAAACCATTGCATCAAAAAGCTATTGGAAGATGGAGAATTTCGAGTTAAAGGGACAGTTAGAAGTTTGTCGAATGAAACAGTTTGTGAAGCTTTGAGGAATTTGGTTCCTGACGCAAAGTACCCACTTCAACTTGTGCAAGCAGATTTGCTGGACGAAGGATCATGGAAAGGTGCCGTTGAGGGTTGCACGTACGTCCTTCATGTTGCTTCTCCATTCTTCACTGAGACGCCAAAACACGAAGATGAGTTCATAAAGCCAGCTGTTGATGGAACCCTGAATGTTTTGAAGGCTTGCAAGGAAGTGGGTGGTGTCAAAAGAGTCGTTCTCACCAGCTCAATGGCTGCAATTTTCGTCGGCAATTTGAAGAAAGAACTTGACGAAGGAGACTGGTCAGATGTTAAAAAAGCAAATGCCTATGAAAAAAGCAAATGCTTAGCGGAGAAAGCTGCTTGGGATTTCGTTAAAGAATTGCCGGACGAAAGCAAGTTTGAGTTGGTAGCAATCAATCCTGGCTTCATCATAGGCCCCCTTCTGATGAAGAAAGAATGTGCCAGCTTCAAAACCATTAAACAGCTTTTGGTTAGAGAAATGTCTGCCGTGCCTGATCTTCGTATTGCTATTGTTGATGTAAGGGATGTTGCAGAGGCACATGTGAAGTCCATCACAAACCCAGATGCTGCTGGGAACAGACACATATTGTCTGCAGGAAACAATTCCTACTCTTTTTTGCAACTGGCTGACAGTCTAGCAAAAGAATTTAACAGCAAAGGTTTTAATGTACCAACAAAAAAAGCACCAAAACCATTGTTGTGGTTTTTTAGTTGGTTCAATAAGGATCTCAAGGCTTCTTATCCCTATATAGGTGTAGCTTGGAAGATGAATAATAGTCGCATGAAAAATGTACTTGGTATAGAAGGTCGAGATATAAATGAGGCTGTTGTAGCCATGGCCCAAAGTATGATTGATCTTGGAATGGTTCAAAAGCCACCAGAAAAAATCCCAGGTGGAGGTGCAACAGGAAAATCTGCCGAGACTGCTAGTAATGAGGGAAAGAAGGATGGAGATTCTACAGGAGAAGCAAAAGGTAAGGAAGATGGAGGAGAAGTTGAGGAAAAGAAGGAGGAAGGTAAAGAAGATAATGGAAAGGAAGAAGAAGGTAAAGTAGATGATGCAAAAGAAGAAGAAGGTAAAGTAGATGATGAAAAGGAAGAAGAAGGTAAAGTAGATGATGAAAAGGAAGAAGAAGGTAAAGTAGATGATGAAAAGGAAGAAGAAGGTAAAGAAGTTAAGGGAGAGAAAGAGGAAGAAGAGGGAAGAGAGGACATAGAAAAGGAAGGAGAAAGTCAAGATGCCGAAGAAAAAAAGGATGACAAGGAAGACAAACAGAATGAAAAGTAGGATTGAGTGAAAGATGAGAAGGAAATGGAAAGTAGGAATTAGAATTTTGGCTGCCATTATGAATAACGACGAAGAAATTGTTAAGGTATGTAGTAATTTAGAAATTAAAATTGGGTTTTCATAAGGGATTTTTGTGACATTAATATGCAGCTGACTAGGCTTGAATTTTATGAATGTATTCTTATTTACTTTTTGCATCTAAAAAGTTTATTTCTTGGCTTCTATTTATAGAATAGCTTGCTAAAATAGAGAAAAAAGGCTGGAGTTTTAGTTGGTGTTGCTTTATTTAGATCAAGGTGCAGGCATGCAGTATGTCATATTTATTGATAAAAATGAGAACTGATCGCGTAAAGGGGTAAAAATTTCCTTTGTTCCTTCATATGAATGGCTCTGTAGGAACCTATCCCTGCAACATTATGAAACCCCCCCCCCCCCATTAAACTTCCCTCCCGTATTTCTGAGTAGAAACTTCATAAATATAGAAATATGAAAGTGCAAACTTCTGATCCCTTTTGCCTGAACTGAAATATCTATTTACCTCTTTCTTTCCCTTTTATGTCATTTTAGTTTCATAAAAAACCTGAATTCTTGAAATGGAGATTAGTATACTTGATTTTTATAACAAAGTTTGACACATCAACCGTTTTGAAATTTCAAAATTAAGTTCCAAGGAAGTGTGTCAGCCCATACTTTTATGCATTTCATTAGCACAACAGCCACAATGGAAATTGTTTACCTCTAGATACAACTTACACTGGTATCTTTGCATCATACTCATATACATATAGCTCTTATAGTTTTGAAAACTCACAGATATTTAATATAAAATGTCAAGTCTTGATTATAATTCATTGTATCATAGAAACATAGAATTCAAACTGTTGTACATTCTTTGTTTACACCTGCTATTTCCATAGACATGTTTATTACAGACAGGTGGCTGTTATTATCTAAGATTCATTATCATTGATAAATATAGAACTTTCTCCATTTGACCCTAATGTCTTTAAATCTCAACAATGAATGAATTGACTATATCAACCGTAAGTCAGGAGGTGTTATCAATTGAACTGCATTAACTTAAATAACAAGTTATTTGAGAACAAAGCACAACCTCTCCCATTTGTTAAGTCTGCATGCAGGCTATTCATTTCATTCAATGTTAATTAACATTTAGTGACTTTTTATAGTTTTATTATAAAAGTTTTAGGTCAAAAGTACAAGCTTGCTAAAGATGATAGTTGTTCAACAACAACTTGTGTTAAAACAATGTATCTCATATCTGCAATTAAGCGTCTCATGTTGAATTTTAAATATGTATCAATTTTGCTAGTTGTTTTTGGGACAGGTGCTCAATTTACTGAGGGCATGAATGTTAAAGGGGTGTTAACTTTGATGACTCCAAACTTGCAGATTGTAGAGGAGTAAACACACATAAAACAAAAGCACTGTGTATTTTATTGTATTATTCATTTGAGCTAGATAAATGATTTATTTAATTCTATTTAAATTACACTTATCTTCTCAATTTGGAAGGGACTATTGCTTTTGGTCATTAAACTTTGTAACTTGCCTAAAAAAATATTAGATAAATTGATGATCAGTGGATCAAGAAAAACAATATGTCCATTTTACTCTGACCAAGCAAAATATTTTCCCTCTCAGCTTGCAAGGGTAACCTTAAATAATGAGGGTTGCCCCCAAGAGATAGAAACAGTCAACTTCAAACCAAATTATAATGCAGGAAAATTGGCCTCAATTTCTGCTGAAAGTAGAACTTTTGGTAATTTTTTGGGTATGACTTGAATTGGAATTACTTGTACTTGTGAGGAATAATTGGTAAGAGTCCATTTGTCTACACTGAATTGTATGATTGTCAGCCTTTTTGAAAGGAAAGTCAAGTCTAAATCTTTAGAGATTTTATGGCACTTTGTTTCATTTTGTTTATCTTTATCCACTGAACTTTCAGAATTAATTATCTCTGACTTACAAACTGCCATTTAGGATATTTGATAAATGGAGTCAATACCAAGCAAGAATTCTAGTCCTACCTACATTACATATTTCACTTGAATGAGGAAGAGCAATTTAAGGTGCAACATAAAAGCCAATTTGTGATCACAGTACAATTGATTCCAAACATATTTTAGCAATACAAATCTTGCTAGCATCAAACCCAAATTCATAGACAATGACATATCAGGTAGCAAAAACAACTACAACAAGTCTGTTGAAATGAGACAACTTACTCGGCTCTCTAGTTTAAAAAAGTCGACTTGTGACCTAAAAAAGATGGCTTGCTTAATAACATTATATTGATACTAATATATGCTATTTTCAATGCTGATCAAATGAAATTTTATTAGAATATTGTAGCATTAGATTTCACAAAGGGTTCTCATTTTACTTGAATGGTACTATTTACTTTAAGGAAGTTATCTTTCTGTTCCCTTCTCGTGTCTTATTTATCCAAAGTAAAACTGGTAAGCATCTTCATTGTGGGGAAAATTAACTTTTCTTGTCCATTCCCTGCCCAAAATTTAAATTGCTTTGAAACTTGAGTCCATTAAGTTGTATTTAATGTTTAGGATTCAGATGGGTTACCTTCAGCATTTTGTGCCAATACACCAATGGCTAATTGATGAAGGATCTGGCAAGTTCTACTGAGGGAGCTATCTTATATACATTCAAGGAATTCCTTTGTTTATATTTTCCATTTTCAATTGATCTTTTCTAACATATGAAATTAAATATCACTGGATAAGCTCTTTAAAATAAGCTTTAAGTTTATGTATAAATTTATTTCTTATGTTCTTGAGAAACACCCTGAGAACTAAATGAACAAATGATAATATTATTGATGAAGTCCTGTTGGAGGGGCAAAGTTCTGTTGAAGGGTCATTGCAAGCTATGCATGCAATGGGCTAAACATTTCCAGGGGTGGACCTAGGATTTTTGGTGACAATAGCTCAAACTTTTGGGATTGGGACCATGCCTTTCTTGTGTTTATATTGCTGTAACCATGTATGTTTATAGTTGCTTCGCATTCATAAGTATTCCTTTGGTTTTTTTTCTATTTTCTAGTAGGTCCTTGCCTTTCAAGATACATTACAGGGAACACGAGTTATAGTCTAATGTTGCTTTACAGGAGACAGAGCGGTGAAGTACCGTGGATACTCATATTATATTGGTCATTTTAGAAAAGGTCATTTTCAAACCTGACTATAGCTTCACTATAGCTCACGCCAAAAATTGTAGTATGGGTTTTTAATGTCTTTGATGCCTTTTCCAGAGCAAATTCCCAGACCAACTATAAATTAGACCATTCTGCGCTCAGTGTTTTATATCTTATCTGTAGCATTGGTTGAAAAATTTCAGAGGCATGGCGATGACACATTGCCAGCATTGTATGTTTATAAATCATATTTGATAACCAAATATGATATTTTCAAATGTTGATAGGGTTGATATCAGAGAAAGAATAAACACATTTTAGGGACTGCAAGGAAACTTTGAATTCCGAAAACGAAACACGGATAATCTGACTATAGCCTGGGCTGTAGTTGATAATCTAGATCTGCTTTGACTCAAACTTTCTGGTTTGGTGCTATGGGCTTCTAAAATTGGAATGTAACTTAATGGCTTGTAACTTGGATAGGAATGTAACTTAATGACTTGGTTTTAAAAGGTTTGAATCAAAGGGAATCTTTGTAGAACTTATGGTCACAGAAAATCATAGAAATATACTGAGTTAATAACATTTTTGTGGAACATTTTCCTGTACACAAAGGAGAGGTTTTCATAAAATTTGCGTAAAAAGTCAACAATATAACAGGGCCATCAAAAGCCAGGGGATAAGGGGCTGGAGCCCCCAATAATTGTCAAACTGTATTATATTTCCTTGATAAAACTGTACTGAATGGGAGAAAAATATGAATTTCATTCTGATGGCACTGTCATAATCATTAATATATATTAGCCTAAGTACCTTAATTTAAGTTCATTTAACAACTCTGTCTGTTCTTCTTCTGCATTTTCTGTAAGCTTTTCAAATAATTCATTTGCTGCATTTTTTTCAGTTTTACTAAGAAACTGTAATGACAGCATAAATCGTTTGCTCTTAGACAGGTTTTTCAGAATACATAAAATCTTAGCAGTATAAACCGAGCTAAAGCACTCATTGAGAGCCATGATTATCTCTCCTATCAAATCACCTACTAGTTCTGAGGCCAATATTTTACCAGCATTCAAACTGTCTAATTTTATTAAGTACTGGTATCGTTTCAGACTTGTTCTCAACGACGTTTTCCATTTTTTGACAAACGAAGTTACAGATTCGGTTTTGCCACTTGTCGGATCGTCAACTTCAACGATATTTTCTTCTTGGGGTAGACTCATGTCATTCTTGCTTGAAGAACAAACAGGATTTAATGGCTGATGACGTTTAGATGTGCCATCAATGTCTTTCCTTTCCAAAGGTTGAAGACTAGATGCCAAAACAATGTTTCGGAATTCTTCATACGAACCAACTCTTTGTTCCACTGCTCTGAATTTCGCAGCATTCTCCCGAGAATATTTTTTGTCAGCCTCCACAGCAGCTGCAAGTTCTTTTTCTAGTTTAGTGAAATCGATGTCGTCTGTTTCTGCATTCATTTTTAGAGCAAAATATTGAAAGTTCCTTGAATGAAACTAATGGCGTCGGTTTGTCGCTAGGAAGTTGGTTGTTGTTGATGTTGACAGGTACTTGCATATTGTTGTTGTAGTGGTAACTAACGAGTTAACAGACACTGATCTCACTGATCTATAAAAAACTTTTGTAGATCAGTGTTTGTAAGTTGATTTATCTTGCATTAACTGATCTTTAATAGGGGCGCCTACACAGGGGGCTGAAGGGGCAGCTGCCCCTCCTGCCCTATTTGAAGAGGGGCAGAGGGGGCTAGAAGTACCCTGAAAGATAAGAAAATACAATACAATATTGTACAATAGGATCTTATCGATAGCCGATGACCACTCTCGTTATGTTAATATGTTTTAGAAAATATTAGAAAGATGTTAACACCAGCACAAAAAGGCAAAGGATAAAAAGTTTGTCTGTGACAAGGTCAACCACAAGAGGGAAAGCGACACAGATAATAGATGATAAACAAACGATGTGTTCCCTCAGAAGTACTCCAGGAACCTAAGGTGGATAAATCGGTATAAAAACTTAGCGGGCAATCAAAATTTTACAACCAGCCCATTTTTCACAGCCATGATTTTTTATGAAACCAAATATTGTGAATAGTGACAAGGTCATTTAATACCCATTTTTATGTATGGATAATTTTGTCAACATTTTCTCTATGTTTAGACTCTTTGATGGTGTAATAGAGCTAAATTTAGCAATTTCACTTGGTTTTTTGTATACGTAGGTATTTTATATATTACGCAGATTATTAGGATATCCTCCTTGTGCACGCGAGAGATGATCCGAAGACTGAAACTTCAAAGAATGACGGTTTCTTGCGAGCGGCTATACTTTTCCTTTCCATTTCCATCTTATAACATCCCAAGGCTAAACTTTAATCTAAACAGCTAACATGAACAACGACGGTTCTCCGCGAACTAACTCTAATGCTTATAACGATCCAATGAAATATATAACGAGGAACAGCGCAGTCTTTCTCAAGCACTGTCTGTCCTAAATGCAAACTGGGCCGCAAGAGCTTTCGCAAGCCTCTGGGGCGAAACGGTTAGCTCCCTTCTGACGTTTAGCCTTTCATGTCTATACCTTCTGAATTTCTCTCCGAATCTTCTTGAATCTGACTAACTACGTATAGTTATATGTACAAGGAAAATACCAGAAAAGCATAACTAAGCATAAAATGTTACCTTATATAACTAATGACTACGCAACATGAATAATATGATGTAAACCTAATGAGGGGTAATCCTACGGAAAGGTAAAGTATAGCCGCTCGCAAGAAACCGTCATTCTTTAAAGTATCTTCTTCATCTCGCAAGAAACCGTCTTCGGATCACTACTCGCGATTTCAGACCTCCATTTTACAATGGTAAAAACCCCAGCTGTATGGATGGCACTGTATTCAAGTTAATATTTTATTATGTTACCCCAACCTCACCCCCCTCCCACCTAGGAATACTCGATTATGTTAGTAGAAATATTCCACGATTTACCCTCGGCACCAACACTGCCCCTCCTGCCCTTATCCTTTGCAGGCGTATTCTTTAATGCCTTTAATGGCTTTAAACGCTAGTTATGCAAGTATCAGTGCTGAGGAGAGGTGGGTCAGGGGGGTCACTGACCCGGGGACCCTTGGCTTTAGGGGCCAATAAATAATAACTCAATTGAAAAAAATTTCTTAGTAATAATCCAGCCTCTCCATCAATATCAACATAACAGAATATTAGAGACAATGATGATAAAGGTCTATGAAGTCGTTGACTGCCTCAGTGTCAAATATAATTTTGTTAATAATTTCTCATCTTTGTGGGCTTGGGCTAAAGAAGTTCAAAAGCTTCTGAATGTTACCAAAAAATGTGATTGCAGGGCAACATACAGGGCAATATGTATGTAATACAGATTTACACTATGGCATCCGCATCCTTTAGCAACAGTTGGTCGGTTGTGGTCAAACTTAGTTAATGAATTGAACGTTTTCAATTGTCTAAACTTTAAGAATTTCTAAGAAAATTACATTTTCATGCATTATGGTGCTAAGATATCAATTATGCTCAAATTATATCAAACAGCGGATCAGGTATCGTAAGTGTGATATTTGATGCGTACATTGTATTTCGATTGTATTTAAGAAGTGCGAGGTTGAATGAAGCAGTGCGATATGGAAGGAAACAGAATAAACAGTTGCCTAAGGTATTAAATGTACTTGTGATAAACTATATCTCTTCCATTAAATATCCCTAAATCTTGTGCCTAGCCCACTTGTTTTTTATTCTCAGTTATTTAAACGTATCATTTGTACCTGTTACTTTCTATTTCTTTCTAATTCAAAGGAGGGGTGAGAAACATGGATTTTCCGAAAAAAATCTAACAAGCTTCTATTTTTTCTCATAAATCTCAACATAACATAACGACATCGGAACTGAAAAAGTCTTTTGATATATTGAATATTCTTATGTTTATTTAGGTTCAAGTTTTTCCATCAAAACATAGCAATAAGATAAACATAGACAACCATGTTGAATTTTTGAAAAAAGCAGTGGTTTTCCGACAAAATACAGTTTAGCTCTACAGTGGTGTTTTTGCTCCCTCTGATCCCTTCTATCTACGCCACTGCCACCAGCGCAGCTTAGCCATCATGGCAATTTAGCAACCAAAATAGCCACCCTAGCAGTTTAAGCAACCATAATTTTCAAAAATTCATGGGGAGCATTCCCTATACCTCATAGAAGCGTCTACCTTAGGCATGCCTTATAATTTAATTTTTGTCCTGACCCGAGGCCCATAAATTCTCTCCGCGGCCCTGGCAAGAATCTCCTACGCCCCTAAAGGAAAACGTGGAAGTTTTTGAGTTGCACACAGGGAGTAGGAGGGCCTCTTATTGGGGGGCTTCTCGTATTTCACGCGAACATTTACTGAATTCTGAGAATAAACCAAATCATATCTTGAGACCAAATCACCATTGCAAATCACATTTTGTGACCAAATCGATATTTCGAAGAAGACCGACGTTGAATCTCGATATCAAGCAGAGGCATCCACAAACAGCAGGATTTTGTATAGGGGTTTTACCACTTGTCTATGTAACATATCGAGGAATTTAATGCCACATTCTACCACCAATAGCAATGAAACATGCCTGTCTACGCGTCATCTTGCCTTCCCATGGCGATGCGTGGTGTGAGATCAGCAATCGAATTGGACAACGGCGAAAAAGTCCGGGTAAAAGCACATAAATTTTTTCATGACTTATGAGGGCCTTAGATTTTATCACGACTATAGGTATTGTGATAGTAATTAGGCTAATATCGTCTCCTTTTTTCATTATTGCTGTGCAAGGATTGTTATGCAGTGGATTGGGTTTAGAGAATAAGATTAATCTCCAGTGACGTAAACAGAGCCAAAGTGGAAAGTTTGATGTTATAGGCTACAAGTGTAATATGTGTTCAGATTAATATTAAGCTTAGTTTTGTACGGTCTGTGATTCTCAGTGAGAGCTGATAAAAACATCATACATTGGATCTTGGGTTTTCCACCACAGGTTTTATAATATTACCTATAATATCAATATTAGGCCTTTTCTGAAGAAATTTTAACAAGGGTGACCGGCAGCCCATGTGGATGAACTTAGAAGGGTGATCACCATTTGAACAATATCCCAACAATATTCGTTAAAGGAGAAGTTCTCCAGGGCCTTGGGGGGAAATTAGGAGCTACCTAGCCTTAAATTTTCTAAAAGCATGATTACTGCTGTTTTTTAAGCAAATTACTAGATGCATTGTTTAAATTACTGGCTGATATGAATAGCGAAACAATGATACATTGTTTTCACTAGCAACTTCATCTTTCACTCAAAAATACTTGGATATAAAAACTAACTTTCCTATAAATGCTCTTCCAGTCTGTTGCAGGAGAGGCATGCTTTTACCAGGGGTCTTAATAGCCTACACCAATAGTTTTGCACAGGTTTTGGTTAGGGCGAAGCTCCGAATCAATCACCCATTGAGTGAATTGAAAAGGCCCGAATCAATAATAATTCAAAATGCATTCATAAAGATGTTCATTTTCCTGCTTTAGTTTTCTAACTTTGAACATAAGTTACAATATAAGGTAAGGGACATGAATTTCTCCATCAGGAAACAGCCATGGACATAGCAAATCAGTCCTGAGGCTACATTCCCTCATCATAGAGAGCAAGTTTAACTAAGGTGCATTTGTACAAATCAGAAAACCTCTAAACCTCTAGCAGAAAGAAGCTACTAAGGGAAGTTGCACAAATTCCCCAAATTTAATTAATTTATAGGCAGGGAATGGACAAGATTAGCCTCTGAGCTGTTGCATCCGAGTCCTACCTAAAAGCATCAAAACTTCAAAAATCCTGAAAGATGCCTAAAGTGTTGAAGCACATCTCAAGATACATCAAGAATAACAAATAACATTATTTGACAACTTGTAAGATGATGGATATCCCTAGTGAAATTAACTCTGATCAAATTTCATTAAATTATCTTTTCATTTAATTTGGGAATTTCCAATGGGACTCCTACTGCAATAATTTTAACTGAACATAACTATTTTGTACATTTCAAGTCATCTGACTAATTTTCTTTTGGTTTCAGGAGGCATATATTTCATACCTTAGCTCTATGCTCTACATCATTAAAAACCTTAAGGATGATGCATGTGGCAATGGTATGTTGATTTTTTCTTTCTGTTAGACTATTTACTTCTGCTTTAAGCATGTTGTGTAGCATAACACCACCCCAGGACAATTATTTGCAGTATTACTGTCTATTACTTTGCAGGAGCAAAAAAATAATGAGAAAATAACATTTTTTAATAATGTCTATGATAAATCTGAACATCAAGATGTTGCTGTATCACTATCATCAATATAATTTTATATACATGCTCTTTTGATGTATAGATCAGGACAGTTCTATGTAGCTACTCCAAGTTTCATGCTTAAAGTGCCACTGAACTGAAAAAATCAAAATTTTTTTTATTGATGTTCTAAGTCAAGTCGGTGCTCCTGAATCCGATGCTGAAGTTCGCTTTTCGGAATTGTGAAGTGTTTTGAAGCTACAACGCTTCAAAGTTGCGATTTTCAAGACTTTGTGTGCGAAAATTTGTGCGCGGTCTGTGAGGAATTTCAGGAATGTGTGACGCATTAACGTTTATAAGTCGCGGAAGTGATGCGGGCTTCAGTACTGAAGACTGTATTTCGAGTGCGATAAAAAACCAAAAAAACGTGAAGTGGATGGAAATAGTGCGATACTTGTGCTCTAAATATCACTAGCTATCTAACTACAAGACATGTGCAAGGTATTTTCTTGTGAAAATTTCGAACCCATATGAAATAAGCAAACTTTTTGCGTGCAGTTTTTACCAAGACTTCATGCCGATCATTTACCTTTTGTGAATTATTGAGCGTGTCAAATAAGAATGCTTTTACGAACAGCTTTACAAATTATGAATAAAAGTGAGCAAACTGATCAAGGGAAAAAGTTGATCTATTATAGAACCACACAAATTGCACATTTTTCGGCGCTTTTCCTACTTTCCAACTTGCGTTGCCACTGTCAAAGCATCAGTTATTGCCAGGGCCGTCAAGATGGGATAAGTTGCCCCAGAACCTCGTGGTCAGGGGACCTCAAAAAGTAAAGAAGTTCATTTTAAATGGAATTGATTAAAAGTCCATAAGTAGCACGGTGGGATATTTTTAAGCTTCTATTCATACCCCATCTTTTTGGCGTATCAAACTGCCTATCTCTATCAAGTTTCATGCTGGTATCACAATCTAATGGTTAAATTGTGACAATTACTGCTAAGAGGTTTGGAATCTAGTATCCCAGTCTATAAATAGCACAAGGGAAATTTTTCGGCGTCTATTCGCATCCTATCCTTTTCAGCGTATCAAACTGCTCATCTCTACAAAGTTCCATGCTGATGTCGCGATCTAAAAGTTAAATTATGACAATCACTCCTTAGAGGTCTTGGACCTGGTACCCCAGTCTATAAATAGCATAAGTGGTATTTTTCAGCGTCTATTCGCTTCCTATCTTTTTTGGCGTATCAAACTGCCTTTTACTACCAAGTTCCAAGCTGGTATCGCGATCTAATGGCTAAATTATGTCAATTACTGCTTAGAGGTCTAGGACCTGGTACCCCAGTCTATTAATAGCACAAGGGGGATTTTTCAGGGTCAATTCATATCCTATCTTTTTCGGCGTATCAAACTGCCTTTTACTACCAAGTTCCATGCTGGTATCGCGATCTAATGGCTAAATTATGTCAATTACTGCTTAGAGGTTTGGAACCTAGTACCCCACTCTATAAATAGCACAAGGGGGATTTTTCAGGGTCAATTCATATTCTATCTTTTTCAGCGTATCAAACTGCCTATTACTACCAGGTTCCATGCTAGTTTTGCGATCTAATGGCTAAATTATGTCAATTACTGCTTAGAGGTTTGGAACCTAGTACCCCACTCTATAAATAGCACAAGGGAATATTTGTCAGCGTCTATTCACACCCCATCTTTTTCAGCGTATCAAACTGCCTATCTCTATCAGGTTTCATGCTTGTATCATGTTTTACACAATTTGTAACTTTTTATCTTCTTACAGCCCTCACTATGGCTGAAATGACTATATAAATCTGAATGCGTCACTCGCCCCAGCCTCTTTTCGCACGACCTACTCGCAAAAGAACCCCAGAAACCCCTATTTGTGGGCTCCAAATTAAAAAACTAAACTTTTTTTCGAAATCAGCGATGATTAGTCTACCAGAATCAACAATAAAAAAAATTTCATTTTTTTCAATTCAGTGGCACTTTAATGCAATCATCAGACAAATGCACCTCAGCCTATGTGACATAAAGGTGGATTTCCATTTCATGGTATGGACGGAAAACGGTAAACAGTAAACTGTAAATGGTAAACGGTAAATGGTAAACGGTAAACGATAAACGGTTTGGAAAGTTCCCGCCCATCAATTTCCACTTGGCTTCCTTTCCATTACAATTTCTTGCAATGAAACATGACCCAGGAAGGGGAAAGAAGGCATGTTTATATTAAACAACTTTATTTTTTTCTTTCAAAGAAGATTTAAAAGTTAAAAGAGGAAGAAATACAAGAAGAGCATAGAAAAGTGAAACACATTTCGAGAAAAATTCCACGCAGGGAACTATGAAATTACAAGTGTTGCTATGAAAAATACAAGAAGGGCCTTCTTGAAAAATCTCTCAAAAAGGATAGCAAAAGTAGAAAAGGGTTCATTATTGGCATTTACAAGGAGGCTCTACATCTCTGCCTGCTTCCACTAACAATAGTGTGTCAGAATGACTGTGGCTCAGTTTGAAGCATAGCTTGTTGCTGAAGTTATGACACAATGCCTTGAACATGATTGGTTGAGAGGTCAAACGATACGAATTCCGTGGAATTCCGTGCCTTGATTTCAACTTTCAAAAGCGGAAAGCGGTACGGTAAGCATACCGTTCTTGAATGTCAAAATATCTTCTGCGCATACTCATGCTTGTACCGTATACCGTTTTCCGTTTTCTGTCCATACTGAGAAGAGGCAATCCACCTTAAAACACTTTATGGCAGACCGGTAAACAGTAAGTTTCATTAATTTTACATGTATTTCATTTTAATGAATTATATATAGGTTGAATTTTCATCTTTCTAGATTTTGGCAATGTTTGTGATAAAGATACCTTAAAGCTCATCAAAATTTTGGAACACTGTCTAGGGAGAACTTCTGATCTTGTTTCATCTTTTCACAAAAATGGTATGTAATAAGATTTTTGCTTTCTTCTTGTTGATTCTTCACTTGATTGAGATCTAGTTAGCCTTGTATATTTGTATCTATAAGCAAGCAAAAAAGCAAAAAAGCAAAAAAGCAAATAAGCAAGAAAGCAATATTTATTTGTTGCCACAGACTAGAGTTCTGGCAGCTTAATAGCTATATGAGCCTGCGGTTTGGAACCCGTAGTTACCCAGAAAGGATATATTGGCTGCAAGGGTGTCATGGTTTAAGAAAATAGGAACAAAAAAGATTTTTTGTTTGAAGCAAAGGATTTTTATCTTTTTTGGAGAGGCAGAAGCCCTAAACAACAGTTGTAGTTATAGCCCTGAACCGCACCTCAGATTGGTGTTCTAGTGCAAAAACCTCTGGCTACTCATATATATATGAAATTAATTTTAGTTAAACATATTTCTCATACCTCAAGGCTCTATTTCCAATTTCGACAAGAACAACAAGAGGATAAAAACAAGGCACAATCCTTTTTGCTGCACTTTGGTATTTTAATTTGAACTAACCTTTCCCACTCGCAGTATCTTGTTTTTACAGACTCAAAAAAGGAATCAAAGAAAATTGATTATTTGCAACAAGAAGACACCCCAAATAATGATTCACAAAAGAACATGGATGTTGGCCCTAAAAACGAACCAAAAAATGCAGCAAATTCCCTTGGAACAACCCCAGATTCAAAAAATATAGAAAGGCTAATAGACTCATTACCGACACCACCTTCAAGGAAGAAGTCTTTCAACTCTGGATTAACAAGGTTTGCTTTTATGCATTACAAACCATTTTGTTTGGGGACTTTTTGAGTTGTTTAATCAATTTTCCGCTCTTGTATCTATGTTTATTGTACCTATGTTTGTTTTCGTAAATCTTTCTTAAATTTGACACTTCTTAAATCAAGTCTAGAATTATTTACACCAAATAGTTTATGACACATTCTACAAATGACACAATGCTAATCATTGCTCAGAATCCACAATATATTTCAAAGAATTTTTGCCCCTGAGGTATCAAGTTTTTCTTTTTGTTTCCTTAGTTTAAAAGTTCAGAAGAAACTCCAACATATTCTCAAATATTTTGTTACTTAGCAGCTTCTTGTTATTTATTCAACAGGAATATGAACTATTACAATAACAGGGGACAGCCTTATCATGCTTCTGTTATTGTTTGCCTGCGAATGCTTAGAACGTTAATTTATTGCCATGTGTTTGTCTATGAAGTTTAAAACATATTCTCTTCTATAATGTAGTTTTGTACAACCAGAAAGTGAATTATGTTTCTAGGCGCGTAAGCAGTGTGGAGAGAATACAGAATAAGCAGATGTTTCAGGCCTATCAACGCAGGAGAAGTTTGATTCAGCAGAAGTACCAGGCAGACTACGTAAGCGCATGTTTACTGTTGATTTGTTACATAATCTTACTTCTATAAGCGGTTTTCCACTTTTCATCGTCATTCCTCTCAAAATATTGGTAAATAATTGCTTTGATGATTTACCATACACTTGAAATCTGATTTTTTGTGCTAAAGCTATTAGTGACGTAACCAGGTGCCTAAATTGAAAAGTGACATTCGAGGGGTCTAGGAAGGGACCCACCCTAATTTCAATTTGTCTGAAATTTATGTATGTATGAAATTTGCCTAATTTCAATCTGTTTTTACGTCACACAAGGTTTCGCCAGATAATCAAACGTGATTGGTGTTTCAATAGTTAAAAATCGCCTTTCTAACTATAAAGCCATGACGTCCCTGAACTGAACGGATGATGAACTGAAATTAAGGGTGGAATGGGTTTGAAGGGTTGCATTGTTTGTAGGTTGATGACACCTCTTTCTCTTTCAGAATCTTTCGCTGTTTCGTAAAACCTTCGAAGATATGGCAATTAAAGAAGCGAAACGTAAAATTGTATCCTTTTTATCTGAGTTGATTCTCCAGGATCGGGAGCTATTTGCTGGAACATGGTTTGGTTAATAAGGTGTTTTGGCATTTGATGTGTCCCGAAAAGCATAAATTAAGCAATCAGAAAATTCAGATTTACGTCCACTGATTTTCCTAGTACTGCCTACCAACAGCTCTAATGGCAGTATATTTAAACCATTTGTATAACTTGGTTATTCTTTATAAGGTTGCTTCAAATTGACCGCCATCAAAAATACGAGCCTCGTCTCAAATACATCAGAGACGAACGAATATTCAGCGAAACGATGTTCCTCAAGGATTCAGAGCAAGTCCCATTTAGTCTCGTCTATGAGTAGATGATCCAAATGAAAAATTAGAAATATTGATGGTAGAGGTAATTAATGAACATGCGCAATATGGAAAATCAAAGTAACAAGACCGCATGCCCCATGGATGCACGATGTTGAATTACGAAATCTCCAACAGGCCTGCTTTAAGGACCGAGTTAAAACTAAAAAATCACGAGACGATCTTGCCTTAAAAAATCTCAGAGATAATCAAAGTTTACTAAAAAAGAAAATTCGTTCTGCAAAAACGGCGTTTTATCGAACTGCACTGTCCCCAAAAAAACCCAAGGAATTATGGAAAATAATAAACTCCGTTTTTCAAAGCCATTATTATTATTATTATTATTGTTATTATCATCAGAGTTTTTGAATTTAGAAATACCTCAGATTATGCAAATTAGTTTAAGATGTGACAAATTTACGGAGATATGGCCACACAAGCACAGGCTGTTTCCTCATCAAGTCATTGTGATTTGGTTTGTTACTGAAAATTTTTGCAGTTATATCACACAGGTTTCTCTCTTTCAAAGACCATATTTTAGCCAATTTGTAGCTATTAGCACAAACCCCCTCGATCTCAATACTTTTCCACTTTATGTAGCTAGTGTGTAGACCTTGTACCAAGTTGAATTGTGTACCTTCATGGCTGAAAAGCAAAAACTGTCCATTAAAATCAACAATAATGGAAAATGTTATTTGATATTTCTCTTCTAATGGCAACAATGATCCTTGACTTTGTAATAGCTCGAGCAAAGGTTGGAAAAAAGACGCGAATATTTCAGATTGAAAGCAGAGGAGTGAGTCAGGCTATTTTTTCAAGCTCATCTGTAAACTGGTTTTGAAATAAGCACGAGCTTCAAATCTTTGATCGGTTGACCCTCGGTTCTGACTAATTAGATGATGAGATACTGTAAACAAGCGCCATATTGGCTACTTTCAATCGTTTTATTTTCTTCGCACTAAAAATTCCCGCTGTGAAATCGGTTAGGATGCGTTTCAAAAATATGAAAAAGTTTACAAGTTACGGGTTTTCGTTATCTAGGGGGGTTTCCCCGAACAAAGATGTGTCTGCCGTATTAATCAATCAAAGATTTGAAGCTACGGTAGAATCCCGTTATAACGTACTCAGTTATTACGTACTTTCGGATATAACGTACTGGTGTGCTTGGTCCCGGCAAAAGGTTTGCTTGGTTTTAGTCAATTTTTACTTACCCTCGTTACAACGTACTTCGGATATAACGTACTTAATACACTGGTCCCTTAAAGTACGTTATAACCGGATTTTACTGTAATGCTGCCGAAGTATAAGAAATGTTGTCCTTTCTGCGTTTTCATTTGCTTGTGATGATGTAAACAAACAATCTGATAGACTCAGAACATTTTTCCTTCTTATTTATTGAAAAAAGAAATTTTATTTTTTCTCAATATAAGTACGTTGTTTTGCTTAAACGAACCGAGCAGAACTATTAAAGCTTGTTTGTAATGACTTTGTTTGTGGTTGTGTTTTCAGACGTATTTCTATGGCAACTGGCAGTCGTGTAACAGACGCTGCTTATGAGAAAAAGATTTATACAAAAGTTTTGGAATTTGAGCAAGAAACTGTAAGTAGAAGTGAAAAGAGTTACGTTTCCTTGCGCTCGTAAAGTTTTTTTATATTCTCATAAAATTTTGTAAAACAAACAAACTACGAAGCGATGCCACAGTGAGAATGGAAACCCTGTGATCATTTCGCTAAACATATTACAAATTACATGTTACAGATTACACATAAGAACACTCACAATTATAAACAAAACAATGACACCGACAAAACAAACAAAAATACTAAAACTAAAATACTAAAAGACAAATTACATAGGAGAGAATATTTCTGAAACTACTTATTGGAGCCTTCCAGAGGTAAAAGTTGATCACTGAACTTTGATCCTTCTGTTTATGACATTGGTATTTAAAGAGTGTATTGTAATTCAATTGAGATCTCAGAACGTAGACCCAGAAAAAAGACCTGTATCTTATAGCAGTGGTATTGTTTTTGGTTTTATGAATTTTTGTGGTAATATAAATATGATAAATGCTTGGACAATTTAAAAGCCTCATGGCTGTCGTGTGATGGTAACAGTTTTGTTATGGCAAGTTGTGAATGTAATCGCCGTTTTCTATCAGGCATGGCCTCAGAAGCTTCGAGAAAAACTGGAAAGTGAGCCAGAGAATACGAAATTGATAGAAGATACTGTGATGACAGTCTTGAGGTATGCATTACAACAATTTGAGGCATTTACGATTCAATCTGTGAATGCCATCAATCAATTATTTTCAAGTCCACTGTAGCTTGAAGTGTTGCTTCGATTCCTTTCTGGTTTTAAAAGCTCGGAGGAGTAATTTTTTGTGTAAAGTGATGAGTTTGTGCCTTTTGGGAAAAATTGGGCCATGGCTTGTGGTTTTTGTGCCAAAATCAGATCAATATTTTCTTGTCATAATAAATGTTTTAATGCTAAATCAAGTTGGATATATTTACGTAAAGTTAGCCATTTATTGAAATACTTTCATCATATATCGCTCATTGCAAATGATGGGCTACTTTGTTACAATTCACCTTTGTTTGTGCCATCTCCAAACTTCAAAATCAACTGCATATTATCAATTTCTAATGGAATATTTGGAGCTTGCAAACGTTGATTTTGTTTATATCTGTCTTTGATTTCGAGTTAGTTACATGATACTTCTATTTTTGTTTCTAGTGCAAAAGAACACCCTTTAGGACAGGAGATGGCTGAAATGCAGTATGCATTGTACAGAGAACTTTCCTTGATCGTTTCAAATTTTTCTTGTCCCGTTTATCCTGATTTTGAAGAAAACGACACCTTTGATAAAAAAAACTTGGAAAGTAATGGCGAGAAAAACGAATCGCATGCACAAAGTCGCCAAGGAGACGACGGCGTTCTCCAGAATGCAAATGATAGATCTGAGTTTGGAGAAGAAGAGAATGAAGAAGTTGCAATTGGGGCATCAGAAAGAGACTTGGCTAATGCTGTAGCTAATAGAGACTCTTTAGATTCAAAAATGCCTGAAGAAAAGACTAATGAAGAAAGGCCTACCAGTGCTAAGATGGAAGAAATCATTGATACTGATGGTAAACTTAGTCATATAACTGATGTAGCTGAGAATTCAAACGACAGTTCATTTGATTCTATGGGGACTTCATCTAGGGCTTTTGAGTCTGCCTTCCAAGATCTTGAGGATTTTATGATGGATAGCATGGAATCGGATAGTTTTGAGTTACTACCAGATGAGAATGGATTGACCAGTGAAGCTGCAAAAAATAAAGAAAGCTCAGAAGAAGTTGCAGTAACTTCTGGCTTGGACCAACTGGAGGAGGAAGTTGGCAAAGTTTCTGAGAATCAAAGGGAATTCCCCGGGAATCAGGAAACGAATGAATTTTCACCTTGTAATCAAAACTGTGAATGCGCTATCCAAGTTGATACCAAAAGGACAGGAAATATCAAGGAAAAAGAAAAAGATTGTGAGCTAGATGAAAATGAATATATCGTGACTAGTGAAACAGAGGGACTTGCCAAACAGCAAGGTGGAAGTCATTTTGATGAAGGGAAGTGCGTTATTGATTCACAATCGGTTATTTGTGGCAATGCGGATGATGATTCAGAGCGACTGAATGACAAGGCAATAGCAGGATCTGTGGAAAGCTTTACTGATGAGAATAAGATTAGTGAAGAAGAGACTTTAAGCGCTGCAGATGATGAAAAGGTTTCGTCTAGAGCTGATCTTCACTGCAGCGAAGGTGAAATTAATACTTGTGAAGAGTGCAACAAAGAGCTTGCCTCTGAGGATAGGTTTTCGACGGAAGCACAGCATGAATCAAGATCACAGTTATTGTATAAATGTATCAGCTGTAGCAAAAAAGACAAAAATACAAATGAAGATGTGATATGTGAAAGTAGCAGAGAGGATTTTACAGCTTATCAAGCTGGCGAGAAGGAAGAGTTTTCGTCAGAGCAAGAAGCAACTGATCTTAATTGTTCAGATGATATGAAAAATAATTTAAAGGTAGAAAGTGAAGAAGCAGAATCGCTGGACTCAGATAAATTAGCAGCAAATGATAAAGATAAGAGTAGTAGCGAGAGTTTTGATGCGAAGAATGAAGAAGGTGTTGTTGATAAAGAGCAGAAAGGGGATTTTGAGGCAGAAAAAGGAGCACACAGTGAGGCAGAAGATGGTGCAAAAGACGGTTTGGATGACTCTCAGCATAGTGATGTTTCTGACGTCATCTCAAGGCGCATCTTCGAAAGATATTTGAACGATTCCTCAAATTACGACGATATGAAGAGCAAAGTAGATAAAGTTGTTAAGGAAATTCACACTTCACTCGGTAAGGCAAATTTTTTTAATTGAGATATCTAAGTTAGAGGCGGTTCATATGATTGATCAGCTGTGAATGGCATTTCATTTCTTCAATTGATTCTGAAGTTGCTTCGTGACGCAGTTCAGGTTTTAACTTCAACTTATCTGCGATTGCCTAGCCATGTGGTGTAGTGTAATCACATAACATAATTGATTAGGCAGCATAGCTACTGCAAGAACTACATGCAAAACTTGATTCCAAATTGATTGAAAGCTATCACTGGCTATCTCACAATAAAGTTTTCAAAGCCAGTCGCTATCGAAATTCCACGTTGTATTCGCCATGGGCAACATCGCTGCTATGATATAATAAATTTGCGCTGGAGAAGCATTTCCTTTGTTGCTTATTTAATTTCCTGATTAAGGCTGCTGCTGTTCGAGATTGAACACGTAACATTCTAAAAGTATAGCTTAGTGAGCCTGTTTTCTTAAAATCGTGTCCAAAAGAGTAGAATGTGTTCGTACAAGCCTTTTATATTCATAGACATGAAACATATGAGTGGCTTAGTGTGGGAGAATCTCTAGGCATGGCTTGGCTTCTTCACATTACATTAAAAACCATTATGAGCTATAAGAGTCAAAGTATAAACAAAAATTTAATCCCTTTTATACAGATTTTAGTGATAGTTTAATAGTTTTTTAATGGTAGAAGATTTTTCATTTTATTATGTTGTTTTTTCAGTTAATTGTATTACATAATACAATTTTTCAGAATACTAGTTGAATTGACAATTTAGTATTCAAATGGCGCCTGACAACGCGAAAGCATATTAAACGTTGTATACTTCACACAAATAAACGTTTCTTTTTTAAAGGCAAATTGCATTCATTGCTCGTTGTGACGTACAAGGAGCTGGATTTGCCAATTGGACGAGACCAGTCATATGCAGCGTTGGAAAGCGTGTTCTTCAAGCCACTTTGGCAGTGGGTGAATCTTGCTTTCAGGTAAGTTTGTGCCTTCCAGTATTGTAAATCTTATAACGATGCATTAGCTTTCTCTTTGTTTCCCCTTTTTGATTACGTTTGGAACAACCACTGTTATGATGAATATCGGTTGATCAAATTATGAACAAATTAAGAACAAAACTCCCTGTGTTTTGGCAAACGTAAATTGTAAATTTGACTTTTTCATGAAAATATTGAAAATTTATCTACGGCTTTTAAAATCCTCTGTTTTCATGAACTTTCCCTTTAATTCCTGTTAATCTCAGGAACGGTGCCCCTCCAACAAGTCAATCCTTTCTACTGTACTGCAAGGTGCGAGACTCATAAACTCATTGAATATTCTGAATAACAGTCAAAGGGTGCGTATTGAAACCGAAAGATTCTTGCCCCAGATTTTCATACGAAGTATCTTTTCGACGGTTGCTGCAATCCATTTGTCATTATACCACATTGCACTAGATGTATATGATACAAATCCCGTTTCTGCTTTCTGGTCCTGGTGCTCTTTTCCTTGAAATATTCGTTTCACTTATCAATAACTTGTTGACCATTTTGATTTTGTTTCAGGCGACTCAATATAAAAAAAGAAGTGATCCTGTACGAGGTTATACAAAAGCGAAGACATTGTAACCCAACTCAGTTCTTCGTAAGAGACAAATTCTCTCTTCTTGAATCTGAGGTATGAAAATGCTCATGAAAGGCCATCAACAGATACTAAAGTGGTTTCAGTCATCTGTCAATCAACTATCGGCCAATAAATAAGCGTGTCTGTGGCATCACTGTCCTTGATTGGCCAATTGCTGATTGACAGGTGGCCCATTACTGATTGACAGATGGCCCATTGCTGATTGACAAATGGCCTAAGCCACTCTAGTATCTATCGATTGTTTTTTATAACAGTGTTTACTGTGATTAGTATGTCAACTTTCTGTCTAACACTACCATTGAAACTGCTTAGGTTTCATATAGTTGTTTGTCATACTTTTTAGAAAGATTGATCATCGTATTTTAGTTTTGTCAGGTTTAGGTACAGTCCATTCACAATGGTTGTTTTATCTTGAAAATATTATTTTCATTCATTTTGTTTTAAAAGATAGCGATTACCTTGAGCTATTGTAACCATTTTGTAATGGCTTGTATGCTGATTACTTTTGCTTACGCTTTGTATAAATAGTTAATTGTCCTCATAATTAGTCAGTCTACAGCCTCCAAATAGACGCCTTCATACTCACCTTTGTTCTTAGAGCCCTTTCGTGAATTCTAATAGCAAATCCTCACGGTTGTTTCGATCTTAACGTCAGTCTTATATTTCAGCAATGTGAAGCATCATATCCTTACAAAGTTGCTGTTGATGAACTGAGAAAAATTATATCCTTGTCATCACCATTGGAGAAGCTAGAGTGCATAGGTGAGTTCTTTTTACTTTAACGGAGTTGAGTATATTTTTTGCCACTAGTGTCTAGCACATTATGATGTAGAAAGGTTCCTTATTCTCATTTTCAATTTATTTTTGTGCACCTTGAGCTTCTGTTTTGATACGATATGAGACACGATTTGTTAGTTTGACTCAAATTTTTATGTTCGTATATTTAAAACATTGATCTTTTGTAGCTTGTGGTCGAAACAGCAATTTTTACCATCATTGGGAATCAGATATTGATAAACACGATGCATGGCCTTCAAATTGTTTAATATCAGCTAGAACAGTAAAAATTTCTTTATAAAGGAAGAAAGGAAGAAAAATTGGCATCTTCATGTCGTCCTTTTCCTATTGTTGAGATCTTATTCATTTTGACATTTTTATCCCCACATGTCTTCCAGTATGCATTGTAAATCTCTGATTTCGTCTGTAGCAAGACCTTCTTTGAAAGCTAGGATTTCTTTTAAGACTTCTGCTGAATCACAACAAGAGCACGCGCCGAAAGAGTGATGCCTGCCGATTGCTTTCACCCTTTTTGGCAAGACCGTGCCAACGATAAAAGCACTTTTTTACTAAGGCTCATCCCACATGTTACTGAAATATTCATCGTTTACGGTTATTGATGAAATAATTGTACAGAAAAGGCCCCCATGATCTCAGGCTACCGAAAACAATACAAGAGGTACCACACCTGCTTCTGACGCCCACTCTCTCCTAGTGTCTCGAATGATAACTCACGTATCTTCTTCCATTCCTTCTAAATACAGGAACTCTGTTCGCCTAACTTGCTTGCCCTTATGCTGATAACAAGCATCGTGCTCTTATTCAAAACACTCTCTGAATTATTTTTTACACTTAAGGTAACTGGTTTATTGTGAAATATTGTTCAGGCTTGTCTACCCTTAAATTTTTAAATATCTCTATATGGTTTCAATCTTAGTATCAACAACTAAACTGATCTGCCAATGTGCCACTGATTTTTGGAAGAAGCAAGGCGAATCATCACCTCCAAATATGTGAGTCTAATCTTCTTTGAGAATCTACTTGAGTATTCTTTGAGAAGTAACAGAAAAATGAGTTTTGAAATTCTCAAACGGTAGATTCATCCATAGGAGTGCTCCCCTAAAACAGTCAAAAGTTTAACGAGAGACCCCCTCAAATAAGCATTCCTGCCCTTAAATATGAATCCGTTCCTTGTTTATGATGCATCCTGTTTGGCTGTATAGACGGGGATGATTCTTTTACTGGAAGACAAACCACTGTTCATCTCAAAGACAGGGAAGAGGTTTTGTATTGCTTGTGTATATTGACTAGGGTTTCAATATTTGCTCCAGGTAACATTTGGTCCTTTGATGCTTTTCACAATGTGCCCAACAACAGTTTGCTTGCTGCTTGATAGATACCAAGTCATTTGGTAAGAACAAACTGATAGGGTTTGAGGTTGGAAAATTTCTTTGCAAAGTTAGTTAGCTGAGTGAGTGAGAAAGAGAAAGGTTTGAACATCCCATGGTACCTGATGTAAGCAGCGTTACACAGCAAATTTCTACACTATTAATATTGTATTTGTTTTGCAGAGGGTGCGATGATTTGCTTCCAATATTGACCTATGTTGTGGTGAAAACAGCTTTGCCACAATTGGTTTCAGAGTGTCATGCAATGGAGGAATTTATCCATGAAAGGTGGGTACTTTTTTGAAAGCCATCTATTTGTCTGCCCGAACTTAAACTATGCAAAATTAAAATGCGCTAGTGCAGCACTTTTGTGAAACTTTGTGCATAATTTTATATCATTTCCATGCTTTTTATACGATTGTGATATACTTCTTGCAAAAATACGCTTCAAATCTATTCGTACATAGGACAGTGCTTGTTCTAAGCTAAATGTATGGTGACGATTGATCGCTAGGTCCTTCCCTCGCTGTCCTATACACCCGGTGATTAATTATCATTATAATTATAATGGATGGGTTTAGACGAGGGTCAGAAGCAAACTGCTGGTTTTAGCCCCGAATGAATTTGATAGGCCAATTCGTCTTCAACATGTTGAAAAATGCGGAAACCACTTTCATAGATAGATTTATTTACACTGATGCATAAGTAGTAATCCTGTTACATCGTTTTTCCTTGCTCAGTTTTTGCATAACTTTTGCTGTGACAAAGCTGTTTTTCTATATTCTCTTATTTTTGTTTCCAAAGCTATCTCCTTGGAGAAGAAGGCTATTGCCTAACAACCTTGTCAACAGCTATCAGCTACTGTCTCAATCTACAACAGGGAAGTATGTATAAAAGCAGTTGAGTGAAATAAAGAACTCATTCAATCTATATTTTCGTGCGCATTTTTTATAAAAATTGGGATGATATTTGGTTTTGTGTTCAGAATGCTCTATAGATATAGAAAACTACTTTCTTGAGCATTTATAAATTGAAAGTTTCTGCGGTTGCTGATTATTTGGGCTTCTAGGAAGACCTGGATATTGGAATTTCTCTTTCAAGTACCCACGACGATGACAGCAGTTCAGTTAGGCAATTTATGCAGCCATCTGACATTTCCTGCATAAAAAACTAATGTCTACACAGATATTTTAGACAGGAAAACCCTATAGATTGGCACCAAGATACCATACTGCAAGGACACTATAATTATAATGAACATTTTCAGACAATCTCCTCAAGCGTGCAGCTCTCTTGTGCTCATTAAGTGAAACGAGTTCAAGATGTAATGTGACTTAACAAGTGAAAAGTGCTTCCTCTAACGATTCTAGGTTTTCAATCGACTCAGAAATCATATAATGTAAAAATAGGTAATGAATATGAAATTGAAGTACAAATATATTAAAAAAACCTTCTTTTGATGGCGATTCGGAATAAGAGTGATTGATCAGTAATCAAGATGTTCGAATCCCGTCATATTTTCATAATATTCATGTAAGCAACAGCTCAAAATTTTTGTGACTTAATAAATGTAGGTGTGACGTGTCTCTGTCGAATTTTCTGCGTAACCTTGTAAATGGTATTCACGCAGTAAAAATGACGCGTAATTTAAAAATCAAGCAATTATCATGGGAAATATCTTAATATTTAATTTCTATATTGCCTTGAGTAAATTTTAGATATTATGATTAAACAAGATCAATAAATTTTATTGTTTTTGAATATCTTTGTCAACCTATCTTTCTTTGTACCATTCTTGTAAACATAACATAAATTGATATCCTCAACTCACTCAATAGCCAAAGTTTGTTGATCTACAAACTAGGTCTTGTGTCACAATCATCAAGCAATGGGTCAGTTATTATTAGCTGTTTATTCATCCTAGTTGATTCATTCATATCTCGACGTGTCTATCATTAAAGTCATTAGACTAATATGGCCAGTCATTACTCTCGCTGTACCTATTATCCTAAGCATTGTCTGCCGTAAAGCTTCCAATCAGCAATCACTCTGATGTAGTCGATCATCCCTTACCAAAGATATTCAAGAACCCTTTAGCAATTGGAAGTAAAGTTGTTCAGAGATCTAATTAGAGATTCGTGGTAAGCCAGACGTTGGTAAGATGATATACTGAAATTCTCTTGAACCAAGATAATAAACCATTGAAGCACAAAATGCTACCCGATATAGTTTCTTTCCATCACAAACTATGAAAGCACAAAGCAAGGACTAAAAAAGTCGCATGTACAAAATTACATTAAATGATATATCTACAAAATATATACATTCACAATTCTGAAAAGCTACAAACCTCATGATGGCATGGAAAGCAAAACCATTTTTAGACACATTTTTTCTCTTTAGATTTCTCAGATACAGGAACTCTAGATGATGGCAAAAAGATGCCATGTTTATCGCTAATATCTTGCTTTGTTTACAAATATTGTGTATGTATATTGTAGCTACAAACAAAGTCACATTTTTCTTCTCATACAGCATTTCGCACTCTAAAAATTGTTGCTTTTCTGGGCCATCCTGAAGTTCACTTCCAATTAATAAATGACTCAGTGAGTTAAATCTTTGTATCGCTTCACCCCATTGCGTCGTAAGTTAGGTTTATTTACATTATATCTTAAGTTTTTCATTTTTGTATACTGGGGAAATATAAGAGTAGCCAAATATGGACAAGTCGATATACATTTGCCGTTCTCGCTATTTAATGAACTAATCTACCACTTTTTGGAAGAAACAATCACATAGCCCTTACAGCAGCAGTTGAGTTGGGGGACTACCCCCACAACCCCAGCCATCTTTACCCTCCAACCACTAGTCACAGGGATTTATTATATTGCTTCAGCTTTTTCCATTTCTGTTCCAATTTTCAGCTGCATTTTCTTTTTTCGCTTCCATTCTTCACGTAGAGCAATTAAATTTTCTTCTTCTTTTTCCATTTCACTTAAATGTTTGTTCATTAACCACATATTATATACTAAATTGGAATCTTCTTCATATTTTGTCTTATTTTTACGACTCTTTCTCTTTGCTTTCTTTTCCTTAGTTTTCCGGATACGATCTTCGAACTCCTTTTCGAACAACCAGTCCTCGAAAGTCTTAACATTCGAATTTTTCAGTTTTCTTTCATACTCCATTTCTTTCTCATATTCTAACCGCATTTTTTCAGTGTCCTTTTCTACACGTTCAATTTGAAATTGCTCAGTTTTCGCTTCAACCCAGTTCTCAAATGTTATACCGTTTAATCTTACTCTGTTCGGAGATGCCGCGGCGTTGCTATTTTCCTCCTCCGCATTTCCCAAGCTCTGTTTAAACTGGCTTCGTTTTGAATCGATCCATTCAGAGTAAGTTATTCCTGAGCTGTATGCTCTTTTCACAGGCAAATGTGTTGTTGTTTCAGTCATACTCGATGATCTAGGCTGTACTTTTCCTTTTCCTTTCATCCACGTTTCGAAACTTAGGCCACTTTTTGGCCGTTTGATTTCCCGCCTGCTTTCTTGAAAACTCGGCCTAGGCGACACAGAAGCGCTCCGGTATCTTACTTTTTTCAATTGCAGCCATTTCTTAAATGCCTGGTCGCACATGTCCCGTCGCTTTTCGCTTTCATTTCCTTGGCTGCTTTCTTTTGCAGAAGATTCTCGTTTTTGTGCAGACTTTCGCTCCAACCATCGCTCAAACGTCGATTTGGAATCTCGTTTTGCTTCGTCATTACCCGTGTTTAGTTCAACTCGACCTATTCGTGTCTCGCTGTTTTCGTTACTATGCCGTTCCTCTTTTCCTGTTTTTTCAAATGGTGGTTTTTTTGTCTCACTTTCTGCTTTTATCTTACCAGTTTCAGATATTCTGGGTTTGTCTTTATTAATTTCTTGTGTTTTAAAACTCGATTTTGAAGAAAAAGAAAGCACAGCTTCCTCTCTTGTACCACCTACCCTCTGTTTCTCAAGCTCGCTCTTGTGCATTTCAGATTCATTTTTATCAACCTCAGTTTCATTTAAAGCTGCCACAGGAAGGCCATTATTTCCTTCTTTCTTTTTCTCAAGTAACGAAATTTTCCTGATGAAGCTGGCACGTTTGTTTACTCTGGAAGACAAGAACGTCATGAAAATAATGTTTCCACTATTTAGTTATTAAGATATCATAATCAATTGAAAATGAATAAAGACGAAGAAAAATAGGAGAGAGGTAAAGGTAGAAAAGAACGAGCTTTGAATGTCTTTACTTGAAAAGATTGCAATTTTTCTTTAGAAACGGATTTAATGCCTTTCAAAATGCAGTTCCAACTTCAAATTAAGTTATTCGTCAAGTTTTGGTTCTTACAAATTGATACAGGAGTTTGTTCTCCCTGTTTAGATGAAAGGCTCACCCATAAAGTTAAAGCAATAAATTTTACTTCGCTTATGTATCTCATCTTTAAGGCATCAAGAAAACGTTCTAATTTCTCAGCTGTCAATTTTGAAATAATTACCGAAGCGCGAAAATCATTAAGGGGTCTGGGCTTGTGACGTAGTTTGGTAGTTAAGCTTCATATGATTTTGGGAAATTAACAGTCAGAGAAAAGCAACCAAAGTCAATTGAAAAAGCAATGGACTATGATGAAACAGAATAAGCAAGAACGAATGTAAAATGTGGTTTCTGTGCTATGTAATGTAGCATATTTTAAAATTTAGAATGGAGGGCTGTTTACTGGGCAGTGGGTTTGTTTGAAAACCTGGGGTAATCCAGCTTGGGGGCCTATTTAAGGAGAAAGTCAAACCCCATGCTTGTGATACCCTTCAAGAAGCCGATGATGCATATTCTCGTTACCTATTCGTTTCACCCTCTTTTCTTTCACTATGGTCAGTGCTATGATTAACTTGCTGCTGTATTTTGTCATCTCTTTCAAGCATAGATTTAGATTTTTGAGCTCTGACAGCACTATCGACACTGTCTGTTTTCTGGTTTTGTCCTAGCCTGCTTCCTTTTCTGTTGTCAACGATAGTGTAGCCATACTTCTCAGCCAGCCGTTTCAGAAGGTGGAGCTCATCTTTATTCTCCCAGTCAGTCTCCTCCTTAGTCTGGTTTTCATCGTTGGCAATCGAATCTATTGAATTGGAGCTTTCCATGTGATGCAGCTCAAGTTGAGGAGATTGCTCTCTTGTGGTTTCAACAATAGATGATGCAGGGGCTGTGTTTTGGGGAATGGACTCCAAGCTTGTAATAGATGCTCTTGCAAAAGTATTCACTGACTTCCTTGAAAGAACCCTGGGAAGTTCTCTTGTGTCCTGTAATATAGAAGTGGAGCGTTTCAACTGAGGAGAACAAAAAGCAGAGAATCGTAGCTCATTTTTATGATAGTTTAGGGTCCGTGTTGTCGTCAAGGTATTTTGTAAACACGTTTAGAAGGAAAAAGAGATAGAGGAAGGAATTCAGAGAAGAAATGGGAAGAAAAAAGCGATGAATAAATAGAGTGCGGGCGAGAAAGGGAGGGAGGGCGAGAAGGAGGGAGGGAGAGACGGAAGGAGGGAGAGACGGAGGGGGGAGAGACGGGGGGAGGGCGTGAAGGAGGGAGAGAAGAAAAAGGCGAGAAAGAGAGTGAGAAAGAGAAATCGGAAGGCAACTCTCCACCATGGACGCAATGACTAGGGGACACGGAGCTATAATCTCCTAAATTTACAAGATTCTATTTTTTCGTCCGTCTAGCCTTTCTTACCTCCGTCCGTATCGGATTTTAGGATAGAATAATTCGGAAATTTTGCTACTTTGTCAGACTTTGTTGGGAAATCATATTTTCAGCCACTCAAACGTCAATTCATAACTCGCTTAAAGATATATTTTTATTTTTAAGGTTCACGTCCTAGCTAAACACCCTCAAGTCTATTTTTTTGGTAACTGTATCCTGTAGGGACTGTGACCGCGGTGGAGTAATATAGAAAGAGAAGGAAAGATATTTTAGCAAAAAAACTGATTTCCCTTTGTGTCACAAGCAGTTTGACAGGTCGTGGGCATTTTATGAAAATGTCATGGGGCTTCTATGCAAGGAATATTGCTTTATGAGAAAAAACTATTTTAAGAGGAATTACTGTATCCAGGGGCGTAGCTAGCAGGGGATGTAGGGTTTGTTGTCATACTCAATTCTTCAAAAGTTTGTAGGCAAATCTTCAGTTGGTCCATGAAATCCTTTATTGATCGATAAAATAACGTGTCGGTAGGTGAAAAACACCTAAATCTTACTCTATCTAATGCCTTCGTCGGGAAATTTACTCTTGATGACCCTCAAACTTCCTCTAGTCTGGAAGGTCAAACTACGTCACTAACCGTTTTTTGTTTTGTTTTACGCATTTTTGGGATGACGAAACAATCTCAAAACGCAGGGAATTGTGTATTTGATGTAATGATAAAAGATCAAAAGTATAAAAATAAATTGCATCACTCTGGCACGGAAAGGAAGTCGATTCTACAGAGGCTTTTCTTGTTGTGTATGAAATGCGTACTTCGCTGAACTAACAAGGAATTCAGTGGAGATACTAGCTTTGTTTATTTAGGCCCATAATTTACCAAAGTGACGTTTCACAAAGCAGTAATATAACTGAAAATAACGTACCATACCTAGTGTAACTGATGATCAGCAGGAATGGATGCTTGGCAAAACAACATTTCTAGATTGCTTCCATCAAAACGGGAGAAACTGTTTGAAATCAGACTATTTACTGTCTGTGAAACAATTTTCATACGATACCACAATGAAGTCGGTGGTTTATCAATGATACACCTATTCAAATCTGGTTTTTTTATAATAAGAAATTTCAATGGCGTTTATCTTCTCTATTGTATTTATTGTTTACGCTTGATATGTTTTTTACAAGCATCATCTATTCTATAGAGATAGGACCATCCCTGTAACCTATCTTGTTTTGACAGGGACTTCAAAAATGGGAGCTGGAGGGGGGCTTAGTCCAAAATAATTCCAAACATGTACTCAAAAGTCAAAACCCAAAAATA